>ML777605.1:936276-953024 GCA_009831015.1 Picea engelmannii | reverse complement strand
TCTCGAAAAACCTTCATTTGGACCCTCAAAATGGCCCCGGAAGTTAAAACCTGCTAAAAATAGTAAATTGCCAAAATGGCCAGAAAACTGTTTTGAGCCATTTGGAAAAGGTGGGTGGCCACCGATATCCACCTGGATCACCCATTCCGCCCAGAATGAATTAATTTGGACCTTTGGAATCACTCGTGCAGGCTGCGTCCATGAAGTTTTTTGACTTTAAGGAGGTGGTCTCTTGGTGCGTCGAAAAATATATTTCAAGCCAAAGAAATATTCCACTGCGGGACCATTCTCTTGTTTCTTTGTCACCTTAGGTCTTCCAAAATATGTTAATATTTTCGAAGCCAACATTGATCTTCAAAGGATAAGACTGCAAGCAGTTCCTGAAGATATCACAAAGTTGCAAGTTAGTTATTTTAGAAATCCATTCCGGGAAATTGCTTGGTTGTTTACAAGAATAACGGAACAAGAATCCACAACAAGCATTTCCCACATGGTTCTTTATATTTTGTATTTCACAATCAAGTAACAATCCATTTTTGATTGGGGGAAGCTAATTTCCATTGAAATATGTTCCCAGTTGTCACGATTCAAAGAAGAGAAGAAATGTTATATGTCATCCTACTTGGTTTTCGTGATAGTGCATTGCTATCCGTTTCCAAAACTGTCTCTGTCCAAGAAGGTAAACTATGAATTTGACCCAATGACCTTCTGGTATCAGGCCTTGTGGAGGCACAAGGCCTCCCATTGTTTTTATGAGGTTTTTAATGACATTGTCTCGGTTTTCAAATATTTTTTATTAGGAAAAGATGCTCCCTGGATGTTTGACTAGGCAACCAAGTTTTTGGACAAGAAGGGGACACTTGAACAAATGGAAAATTACAGTGTAATAAAGATTTTTGGCTCCAAGGAAAATCTTGTTTTCCTTCCATGTCACATCACAGACAAGATGTTTGTTACAGAAATAGAAAGGCAATAAAACTAATGGTTGCATTTTTTCCATGAGAAGAGCAGAAAACAGTTCATTCCTCTGCCTTGGAAAGTCGGGGACTTTGTGTTCAGGAACGTCAACAAGATTGACAAATTCGTAGGCCATTTCAACAACTTGAATCTAAGATATGTTGAAATACTAAGAAGGTTCGACCCTAATGGGATTTTTCTAGAACATTTACTAGTAGTTGGCTTTAACGACTATTTTATCCATACACGCTTGAACGAAGACAGAGACAATGACGACAACACTCATGCTCCTCACGATGGAAACATAGAGACATTGCAAAGCACAACTGAATCGTACAAACAACAAGGAAAAGACCTCGATGAGAAGAGTGTCCAATCCTCGGCTAGCACTCCCAAGAGCACGACATCACTAAGCATCGCTCCAACGGCCCACCCCAATAAGAAAGAAACCCATAATTCTTCAAACGGAGGAGGAAATAAGAACCCTCCTCGCGGAAAAATTGATAGTTCTCATAAGCTTCACGTGATGAAGAAGAGAAAAAATGTTGTAGGGCAAGAGGAAGAGCCTGAAATTGAAAGTGAGGATATGGAACTTGAGACTGATCTGGATAACATATTTTGCAACGTTGATCAACACGCCGATGCGATCCACCATAGTTCCATAATGGAAATAGCTAAGACCGACATTTTTGATGAAGATGAATCCTTCGTATTCCAAAGCATTGTTTTTGACAACTAATCTAAAAATTTAATTATTGAAAAGAGAGATGTAAGAAATAAGAAAGGGAAATCTCGTTCATAGATTAACCTTAGGAACATGCAACCATCCCAAATCTCTCAACTTCACCAAGAAATCGAACATGCTCTTGATGATTCCATTAGAGGCATTGAAGCAAAGAATGCCAGACTGAATGATCGAATCAAGGAATTGGAGGAAGCTTTGATTCCTATCTCATTGCTTGCTAGTCCTTTAGCAAAAACTGTGCATGCCATCCCTACAACCAAGTTAAAAGGATCCTCCAGCCTCCTCACATCGTGTAAAGGCTATGTGGAGAATAATATCAAGAAAAGAATGGAGCTAATTACTCAAGCCTGGGAAACATCACAAAATATAGCTTCCCTTGGAACGAGGGCACATGCTTTGCACGAACATTTGCAGGCAGATTTAAAAAATGAAGAAAGTTTCTATCTAGAGATGGTCATCCCTTTTGGAAACCATGTCACCAACATGTTAGATCTGAGAAGAAGACAAGAAGATCTCCCCTCCCTAAACCGGATCAAAAATTAAAAGCATGTTGGAAAGAGAAAGTTAAGAACCTACATCTCATTGCCGAATCATGTGAACAAGACATATCAGAGAAAGAAGAATTATTCAGAAACCTGACCAAAATAGACTTAGCCGGAAGTACCAACGAGGTTCAAGACCCCAACTTAATCCTCAATTCCTTGTCCTTAACCAAGCAAGCCTTCGATGAACAAGTTGATATTTTAAAGGGGTTGTCTTTATAAAAAATTTACGACATCCTTGAATATGGTCAAGATGACGTGGACAACTGGCTAGTGGACTATTCGACACAGAATGAAGAAATTGAACAGGCTCTGTGTAATATTTCTATCGATCTAAGGGAATTAGAAAACGAGCCTTTCAACATAAAAATCTGGGATGAGATCAACGTGGCCCCCATGAGAAGCTACATTGAAGAATGGCTCCAAAGGGGAATCAACAAGCTCACCAACGAAGGTAAACAAATGGTTGGCACGATTCTAGTGGTTGTCGACGAGAGCAATAAAAAGGCATCAACGGGCAAATAGAAAAGGGAGAAATAAATACCATCATAGTAAGTGTATACTGATCACATCTTGCTTTCTTTAGCAATCTAGTTATTCCACCTCTTTAAATAGAAACGTCTAACCAAAGACTGATAACTTCCAATTTCTTCTTTTCAGGTCTTGCTCTCTATCGTCGCCCACTTCTTCTTTCTACAGTCCTATTTCTTGTACTTATTTCTTTTATGGTTTGCAGGAGCCCCAATCCTAGTCTATATGACAAACGCATTTAAATTTCCAGAAATATGTAAGAAACGTTATTATTTTTTGATAAATTTCAAAGAAAACTACTTCGGGAATAATCTCGACAGTGCCTTGTAACCCTGTTTTTGGAATGCTAAATTAGTTCTTTTTATGCATATCGATCATCTTCTTTTATTTTTATGTGCTGAGAAATTTTTATCTTCAACTATGTTGGATGTCAGGAAATTGTGTTTATTTAATTGAATGCTTAATGTGTGTGATTCCTAGTCCTATTTTCCAGGAACCTTTATTTTAAAAAAAAGAAGAAAAAAAGTCTATCCTTTTCTATTGCTTCAAGTCATTACGATGGAAATTTTCTAAGTCCCATATTTGAACTATACAGGCCCTAGGAAAAAACTTAAACAAGAGTATCACATCTATAAAAAACGCAATAGGATTGACATCCTCGTTAGGTTGTCATTTCGGTGCTAACAGATTAATCTGAAAGAATATCTGCATAAATAGAAACCTTCGAATTTTTTTTATCTTTGCCAAATAAAAACAATCAACTTGATAGACATGTTGCAAATATACCAGTTGGTACTATATTGAAATGCCCAGTTGGTGCTATATAAAGATGCCCTCTTCCTGGAGAGAAATTGCAAATCAACCTCTGCAAATGTATAGGAAAAACTATCAAACACAAATATCACACAAGTAGACTAAATAATCTTCGACACTGGACACATTTTCAATATATATATATATATATTTGTTTCTTGTCAACCGCATATAACTTTATTTATCCTAACACATATAGAGACAGACAATCCAAATGATCTGTTTAATAGAATGAAATGCTCTCACAAAGTCACTTTCTCGCTAATTACTTGTTAACCCCATATTAATATAATATTATGATTAACTAATTCAGGAATTCGAGTCTCCGGCTCTTCGGGGCTCCGACCTTACTCCCGCAGTGACATTCTCCCCGGGTCATGTAGCACCCTAACGTCTTATGGTTGGCGTGTCACACAGTACACAGTGGCACAAGTCATTTTCTGCATGGATACCACCTGTGCTTCATGTTGTTTGCCACATGTTCGTTGTTTCGGGCTTCTAATTCTCCCTCAGTCTCACCATAACAATGCATTTATTCCCATTCCAACCTGGCAGGGACCACGCTGCCATGCAACACTTGTTTTTTTAAAGTCATAAATCCAATTTCAAATGTATATCATGTATTCGACTTAGAAGGATACTTGGTAATGACCAATTTTCTTTAGAAAAGTAGATGGAAAGTGACAAAATATTTTTTTTTATAATTTTTATGTGAATATTTTGTTATATAATTATAATTGAGATTATATCCAAAGGGTTAGATTCATTGGCAAGGAGTGAGGAGTTTGTACCATTGGGTAAGGTTCAATTCATGTGAGGGTATCCACAGAGATTATATTAAATGATCTCGTGACTTGTCCAAAGGGGTTGGATCCAATGTTGAAAAGTGAGGAGCTTTTCACCATTGGGTAATGTTCAATTCTAATGAGAGGTTTTTCCTGGAGCCATGTGGTCACCTTGAGGTAGTGGTCAAACATGTGTTTGCACCCAGAGAGATTATATTAAATGATCCAGTGACCTATGCACACACAAGTGGATCAAAGCCCACCCCCTTGTCTTTCAAATTTTTAAACCCAAAGGGATTGGATATATTGGTGAGAAGCGAGGAGTTTTTCACCAATGGGCAAGGTTCAATTCCCATGAGAACTTTTATGAAGCCATGGGGACACCTTGAGGTAGTGGTCGAACGTGTGATTGCACCCAGAGAGATTATATTAAATGATCTCGTGACTTGTGCACACATAAGTGGATCAAAGCCCACCCCCATGTCCTTCAATTTTTTAGTCAATTGGGTCTAGCTCGTGTGGTTGTGAGATGGAGTGTTATCCTGCCCACCGAGGTTCTAGACCATGTTTCTGACACATTTAAAGTGTCATGTGGCAACTATCACATGCTCCTCAATTGTCAACAATCGTCAAAATTCTAACACTTTAAGGATTACTAACCAACGTCTCAATGGGCCATGTGGCAGTTATTGCATGTTCCTTAAATGTCTTTAATAGTCAAAATTCTAACTATCAAACAATGACTAACCAACATATGAAGGCACCACATGGTGTAGTTATGGCATTTTCCTTAGATGTCATTAATCATCAAAATTTTGATGCTAAGGTGGTGATGAGCCCATGTCTTAAGGCGCTATTAATTATTTTCAAAACTTCACATACGTCAAAAAAATATCACCATTATAGCAATGATAAGTTGACGATGTCAATGTTGTGAGTGTGTCGAAATACCAACATTAGAGCGATGAACAAACAGATGTCCATATTGTAGTACTCACAACTTAGACATCGATTTCTCATCTCTTGATCGTCGATCAAATGTTTACAAGCTATTGGTATTTCGATGACCTATGCTTTCTTTTTTTTAAATATGATGAGACACTTATGAGGTGTTTCATATTACATCTCCATAATATAGATATACTGTAACACCTTGTTTCCCCCAATTTGTAATTAATCATAAAATAGGAATTACCATGCTAAGGCACGAGGACAATGTAAATGTATTATTGATTGAGTTGTAAAATAACTGACTGTGGGGGTGAAGTCTTGAAAGTACTGGCCATGATATCACTAGAGGAAGAATGTGAAAACTATACAAGAGGGTTCATATATCAAATAACCCCAAATCTTCCTTGATAAGGATGACAAACCTCCTTCGAATCCCAAGGAAAGAAATCAATTAATGGAGAAAGGACTGGTGGTTGAACAATCAACGACCCCCATGAATGGAAACATGGGCTGTCAGCCCGAAGTACTGCAGGGACCTATAGACTTGAGCTTCCTTCTGACAGAAGGAACAAGATAGGTCGACAAACCTTCCAAGGTAAGAGGGATACACACGGGAGAGGAGACACCAGACAAGAAGAGCGTAAGCTCGTAAGGGAGATGCGCGGAGCTCTCCAGCGAGTCACGAACTGAAGGCCGTGAGCTTGATGCTGAGGAGCATATGAGAAACCTCGCCGAGGCCATAACCGAAAGAGAAAGCTCTGAGTTGCAGAGAACAGGACTCGAGCAGAAGCTGGGACAGAGACATAACTCCTGAGAACTGTGAGAACTCCCTGGTGATATCATGGCTTGGCACGAGGGTGGCCAGAGTGCTAAGAATGAATGCCTCTGAGCCTATGGTCGAGTGGAAGGATGAACACCCATAGTCAGTTGGTTGGCAGAAACCTGTAATAGATAAGCAATTTCCTACCTTGTGTAATTTAGCCGTAACTGTGTATGAATTGGTTATACTGTGTATGTTTCAAGAATTGTGCATATTTCTTAATGGATATACTATATCTCCCCTATTTTCTGCTTGATTGTATAACTAGGCCAGTAAGAAATTGTATGGTTAGGAGATGATTTTATACTCGAAAATGCTTGTGTCTTGTGGAGGCATAAGCCAGAGTCACAAACTGTGTGTTCGTCGACCCCAGACACAGTTTCATGTACGCATGCCAACCCTCCTAATTGTTTAGAGTCCCTTGGAGGATGAAGTTTGTTAAGCTCATGAGAGGTAGTGCAGATTGACACAGGCTTTCTACGAGGCAAACCGAACCCAAAACTCCTTAAGTCCTGGACAAGCTCAGGAAGGATCGCACCGTTGTGTGCAAGAACCCTGCATGGAGTGCAGAGGTTGAGAAACCCTTTGGAGGTTTTAGAGTGTATGAAAGCTCAAGAGTGACAAATAGACCGTGATCGAAATCGGATCTGAACCATTGGTTCAATTCGAAAAATAAAGGTGCGGATTTCCCCAAAGTCCTGAAGGGCAAATTGTCGATTCGCGGGGGGAAATCTGGACTGTTGGAGCCTACGTCCAGACATCCGGAGAAGAGTGCGCAAGAGAATAGATCTGAACTGTCAGATCGAGCACAGGGGATCGATAGTCGTTGGATCCAGAAAAGGCACACGAGGTTTAACTTGGTGCATGCAGGGGAGAGAGGACTCGTCAAAGTCCTGAAAGTCCCGAAGTATTCGGAACCGTCCATTGGTAGAGGACACGTGGTAGTTGGGTAGCATTTCATTGACTCACAACTTGGAGTGGTCAAAGGGTAAGACCGCACGAACTCACAATTCGCGAAATCACGACATGATCGTGGGCGTTGATCCATGAGTGATTTGGACCATCGGTTTAATGTGAATAACTTTCGGCGTTTCGACATCCGGGAAACGAAAGGGCAAGACCCCTCGTCTTCGCAAGTCGCGAAATCCCGGTATACGAAACCCCAATGTGTTCTGTGGATGAACCAGTTTAGTGTGAATAAGTTTCAGCGTTTTAGCATCCGAGAAACCAGAGGGCAAGACCCCTCGTCTTCACAAGTCGCAAAATCCTGGTATACGAAACCTCGACGCACGGTTAAGACTGAGTGTCTTTCAACACACTTAAGCTCGGGAGGGATAGTGACCGTCAGATCCAGATCAACGAGGGTCATTGATCTCATACACGAATTTCCATATCAGAATTCGGGGATTGGAGTGATAAGAGATTTGGAGTCGTTGCATCGTGAACTCTCGGTTCACAAAACTCCAAAAAGATCTAGACCGTTGGATCCAAATCATTGAGGATCGTTGGATCTCGTACAAGAACTCGCGTATTGAAGTTCGGGGAATGGAGTGACCAGTGGTTTGGGTCGCTGCATTTCGAACTCTCGGTTACCAAAATCCTGATACGGCCAGGACCGTCGGATCAGGGGGAGATTCACAACCGTCGATCTCATCGAAGGTAAGATTTCGGGTTTCGGGGTTTGAAGAGTCGAAAGACTTGACTCTCTTGCATCGCTGAGTCGCGAAATGCGAAAGGCGCCTCTTGGCTTGGCCTGTGGTCATAACCAACGATCACATGGAGGTGGATAAGGGAAGAGCTAGCCTGTGCTAGGCCCCCGTAGGAATTCGGGGATTCTATCCCTTGAAGAAGAGCGGAAATTTTATTCTTGTCGTAGTGGGTAATTGACATATACTCCAAAACTTAAATAACATACATCAAGGGTGGATTATCGATCATGTTAGGATCGACACCCAAAAATCTTAAGCTATCTTGCATAATATGACAAAAAGCGTCTCACTTTGCATTGGGAGAATACTTAATTGACTTGCTTGCAAAAATCCATGGATTACAATTATCAACCAAGGTCTTTCACATTGGATGTTACTTGTGGAGAAGACAATAAAAAAAGTATTACAACCAATTAGAAATCCATTATCATCGAGCACTTAAATATCCAATACCTCAAATCTAATCCCTACAATGCAAACAAACTATCACCTTCTAATGCCTTAAAATATGGGCTACATGGGATAAGCATCACTTATGTATGGTTAAAAATGTGGTTGTCGTTATCATATCCCAATGGGCTTGAACTCCCCCTTCTGAGTTTATCATAATTGAAAATATCCTCAAAGGACTTAGGTAATTGGTTTGGAGTCATTGAATGTTGTTATATCCATATATTTGGTTTGCATGGACATCGGGTTGAATTACCCTATTATGTCAAAGAGATGGTACAACTAAGGAAAATTAACAGTCAAATAAAGGAATTTAATGTCAAATGGTCAATAGAAACCCAAAATGACTCATTATATAGTAGTCGTCAATTGACAATTGGTGACCAATGCTTTAATAATCCCACTCTTAAAGCTTGTGTTATATGAGCAATCCCGACCACTAGTTGCATTCTTGTAATTGAAAGATGTGATTGATTAGGCAAAGTATTTTCCCATGTGTAGTATTTTAAAATAAAGTACAATCATCAAAATAATTGGGAAGATGAAGTTGCCCAATAACCCAATGATTATGTTTGTTATGATTAAACTTACAACTATCATATATCATTACAATCAAATTACAATCAAATGCTTTCTAATAATTTTGAAAAGGTAACCCAAACAATCCTCCATTATATCCCTTCTTTTAATACCTAGAATACTAAAATAAATCTTGAATTGGACACAATGTAAATGGCAAAAGATTATTCTTCCCAAACCACTCATCATACAACCCATATACCACTACATCAAAACCATCATCTATCCCATAGAGTAAAGTCTTTATATCTTGCATTCGACCCACACCAATTTCTATTCAAGGCCTACCCACTAGTGATGGAGATGATTAAGATCTCAATAGGGGTAGAGCTATTAAAAGAGGACATCCCTCGCCACCAAGAAAATATGGAAGTGGTAAAAAATTGACAAAAAAAAAACAATAAAGAAGTTAATGGTGAAAATATGGAAGATGATCGATCCATTTAAGACTCTATGCCATTGTCACCTAATTTTTAATATAATACAAGGGCTAACAAAAGACCAATCTTTGAATATAATATTGAATAATTGAGAGGCTCAACCTATACTCCTCAAACAAAGCTAACAAAAGCCTCATTTACACATTTGAAACCTTTGTAGTGAAGGACATTAGCCCTTGGTCCATTGATGTTAAAATTTTGGGTAAATTGAGATAAAAAAAAATTGGCTATGACATCTATAACTCAAAGTTTAATTCTGTATACAATAGAAATGAAAATAGGAAACAAGGTCTAGTAAACAACCCTTACCCCCCAAAACACGGAGAAGGGGTCCAGTCAAGTGTTTTCAAAACACATAGGATGGGATTATTAATCGTGTATTGTAATGATATGCAATAGAGAAAAAAATGAATTCATATAATACCAAAATTGTTCATCACATTAAGTCAATAACAAGATTTTTTAATCCAACCTATTCATTATATCTTTTGTAGATAGGAAATTAGGGTTTGTAGTGACTTTGAAATGACGTTACTCATTCTGCTCCAATGAAAGAAAGGAAAAATCAAATTTCAACATAAGCATGTGACAATGTTGTATGGTTGTGCTCAGATATACAAGCATGTTGTATCTGAAGTTTATTTATTGTCTAAGGAAGGTTAGATGAGGGGCCTTGATGTTGGAAGAGTTTTGGGATGTAAACTCAATTTCCTTTATTCATAGTTCATGATTTTTCTTGTCACAAAAATTGTAAGATTGTTTGTTGGTTTTTGTTTTGTTTTGGAGGGGTGTGTTAGGCTATCCCTGTAGCAATGTTGGATGGATAGATTATGGGTATTGTCTTCTGATGGATGTTTTCTTATTAATGTCTATTGTAGGACACGTATTGGAGGGTAAAATGAAGGATTTTTACGCTATATTTTTGGTTTTTTGTAGTAATATTTTTATGGGTAGATTTTGGGTATTTTCTTATGGTTATTTTTGTGATGCTTTTGAGCTAATACACTAAAGATAGAATGATCGCGATTTTGTCCAAATATACCTGGATGTATATTACTTTTGCATTGTGCCCTAAACACATGAGAAATGCGATTTCTATTCTCACAATGAATAGAAACTGTGATTTTTTCCTTGGAAAAAAAAAAACATGTGAGAACATAAGCTTCAAATATATTTGGAGGATTTGGAAAAGTTTAAACACATGAGATGCATGTATATAGTATGTGTTATATCAATCATCTATCAAATTAAAACTCTTTGAAATATCTGTAGCCATGCAAGAGATGATGTTGATAGTAATCAACTTCAAAAAGGAGGTACCCATGAAATTACCAATTAGCTCATGTCTTAAACTTGATTACCCCTTACCTATAAGTAGTAAGTCTAGTCTTCCATGTGACTTAAATTTATTTGACTATAGTCCATTGTGCCAAGCCAACATTTTGAATTTGTTAAATGAAATAAACTACCCTCAATGCCCATTTCGATAATGATACAATGGAATTGTAACTCAAAGGGCATTTGTTGATTGGAAAATGGCATGTCAATGTTTTATGAGTAACAACAAACAATAGAATGCTAGATGATTATGGATGCCCGAGGTGAGTTTGTGCATAACAATGACCTGCAAAACCTTGAATTAAGAAACTCTGTTTAGCAGAAAATATCAAAAGTGCAAAGAAAATATTTAGGATAAATATGAGAAGGCCAATGCCATAAATTATTTGTTTTCATTGCAATTGAGAAAGACCAGTGAGAAATTGACAATATCAAATTCTCGATAAAAAAAACATGGATTTTCAACAAGGACAATCTAAATTATATAAGGCTAAAATTGAGAAAAAATAATGCAAGAGTAGTCACGGGATGAAAATAAAACTCAGAAGCATAGAAGATGAATTTCTATGGAAGGAAGCTTAATAGCTTGTACTGAAAAATATGTCTAACTACATTCAATGAAAAATAAGTTGAGAATGTTATATGGTGATGATGACAATGATGACCCATACGATGATGATAATCAAACAAACTCTCTATGGAGCAAAAATTTGAGAGCCAAATACCTAGGAAAAGAATGTTTGGAATCCTTAACAAAAAATAAACATTCCCCAAAGGAACAAGTATTAGGAAGATCATTAAATCTCTTCCTAGCCTTCTTAAATTCGACTTCCAACCAAAACCATTCCATCATGTGGCTTGAGATCTAGGATGGACATTCTTCAACAGATTGATAGTACAAAAAAATAAGAATTCCCTCCTGACAATGATGCAAATTGAGTGCACCAACACTAAACATGGTGATTGAGTTGGATTGTACAACCTTGACTTGCATTTCATTGAAGAATGCCAAGGCTTCACAAGGTGTCCATTCTTATTGCATAATCATGGATCATCTTACATTGTCTTAGAGCTAATAAATCAACAAACATAGAAATACCACTAAAAATGGTGATTGAGTTGGGTTTCATGCTATGGACTTCTATTTCATTGAAGAATGACAAGGCTTTCATGAGGGTGGCCATTCTTATTGCATACTCGTGGATTTGCTTACTTGTAAGAATTTAAAACCAATTAAGAAGCTTATGATGGCTCAGATCAAACATGTATGTTGGAATGAGTACAACAAATAACATCTAGGGAATGAGGACAATTACACATAATTATATCATTAAAATTGGAGATTCTCAATTGTAAATTGTTGTTGATGATATTCAATATCACAAATATTAGAAAAAATTATTAAATGAAAATAAAAAAAAAAGAGATAAACACACACAAGAGAGAATTTAGTTATCAAAACACTAAGCTCAAAATTAAGTTGTCCCAACAATCACCTTTTCATTGCAAATACCCACACCATGTCATGATAGAACAATAAGTAATTTATACGACAAACTAATAATTAGATAAATAAACAAACATAGAAACATGTAAGAGATTAAAAAATACTAAGGGAGAATACTTGAATGAGCTAGACAACCTCAACATCAACAACAACACATAAGGTCGATAATGCTCCAACACAACAACCAAATGTAATGACTGCAAAAAGGCAAAAAAAAATGTATAAGCAACTAAATAATATTATGTATTCGATAATATTTAATGTTATATGAATAATATTTAAAAAAAAACATGCCAAAATACTTACTTGAGCTTCTCTTGGTTTTGAGAATAATGTATTCTCTAATGAACAGGGCCAACCACATGAAGGTGGAAGCTCATCTGGCATCCCCCCCCCCCCAACCCACATCACTCTTAATTCCCCATACCAAATCTATCTACTGGAAAATAATTGAAAGTGACATAATATCATAAAATATGTAACATTAATGCATACAAAGTTGCAAAACGAAATTCATATTAAAAACAGTCTATATAATTGATTGTTAAAACATGTTGTTGTCTTCCACATAGTATCTCCTACTATATATGATCACTTCCTATATAGTTTCTTATTTTTAGAAAAACTCATAAGTGTTGTGTTCATTCCATTTGTGTCTTTGTTTGGTTAATGTTCTTCTTATGTTGATTCATGTTGCCTACTGAAAGGCAATACACGTCTCATGTTGTGTCTAGGCTAATTGGAATGAACATTGACTACATTTAGAGATATAGTTAGTGATTATTGACATATAATTTGTAATTCATTAATATTGAAACTTACATTTAATAGTTCAATATAAATATACTTACAATGTTCATTACTTAATGTACTAATGGGTACTATGGTTTGGGAAATCTCTTCCTCTTGCCTTTCAACACCCACATTTATAGGATCTACCTCTGAAACAAGAAAAAATTGTAAGGATACCAAATACAAACTGAATCATGATAACCATTATACATTCAATTTTACACACCATAATATTGTCACAAGACTGCTAGCCTCATTACCATTGGTGTTCTCCTGCATAAAACAAATGAAGACATTAATTTATATATGTGAATGGGTTTATAAATAATCAACATTTAGAATCCATAAATGTTGATTACCTCGACATTGAACAAGGGAGTTTGTGATTGCCCCCTACTTTCCCAGTATTCAAGCACGACTTTAAAATTAAACTTGAACCCAATCTCGAGTTCTTTTGGGTGGGAGGGGAGTTGTACTCATCCCTATGCATTGCATGACATTTCAAATTTTAATTATTGAATGCAATTAAATAAAAGTTGAAATATCTCAGTAATGAAATGGTTTAATGATTTGGTACTTACAATTATGGCTATCAATTTGAGGTAACCACCCTGGTCAACTTTGTGTTGGTCATATTTTTATAATCTCACCTAGGTGGCCTTTGAGGTATATTTAAGCCTACCAAAAGTTTTAACTAGGATGTGAACATGGCACTTTTTATGTAGAACTAAGAAAAAAACAACATATTCAATTAAATGAAGCATATACCTTCCTCCATCCACTGACATCTTTCCTTCTCTTCTCATTTTATTCTCCTTTGCATCCCCCATTAGAGGCTTCCACTCCCTCTTGGGAATCATTGAATGATGCTCATATGTGTCCTTACGTATTTCAAATCATTGTAGGCCAAAGATATTACTTTAGTTTGGTTGAATATATCACCAAAGAGGTATGAGAAGGTTGACTATTAAAACTTGTATGAATTGAAGGCCCAAAATATATCTAACACCTTCTCATTCAAGCACTTCCAAAACATATTATTTCCTACCAAACCATATTATCGTTAGTGGAAAATAAACATAAAAAAAAAACTATATTTTTATCACATTATGGGAAATAATCAAGACATTAATACTTACTAGGGATTTTTCATTGCTTGAACTGGACAAGATTTTCATCTACAAAAACTTCAATCAACAATGTCCTGATGCTACAAATATGTGTTAATTTGGGAAAACAACCAAACAAAACAACAATGGGCACATCTCCGCCAACATGTGCATGGTCTAATGTGATATGGTCAGGGTTGTCATGTGCCCCATCGAAAGCAGGGGGAAGAGAGGCAGACAAAGATATGGCAAAGGGATGAGTTGAGGGATGTTGGCCACTATAAGGAGAGGAAAATAATCTAGTTGGTATATGACTACTATTGGGACGCGATGGTGTAGGTGTGTGACTACTTCCAACATTGGGCTCATGTACTAATCTCAAATACTCCTACAAAAAAAGCCATTTTTTGTTCAACTATAAGAGTAAACAAAAATGACAAAAATGAATACGATAAATTAATTAATTTAATAGTTGTCACATACTCCATATCGCTTGATTTTATCCCTCAAAATTTTTCACTTATACACAACCTTCTCCATGTCACTAGAATCAAACAATGAAAACAATTCTTTGTTGGCCTTTCCCATACCCCTTCTAATAGCGACTAATAGATCGACCTCATAAAATGAGTAATCATCATCAAGCACGTCAGGATCAAGCATGGAAGCCTACCAATAAGAAACAAGTAAATTTGATTATAACATATAAAAATGAATTTGAAGTTCTCTAAGATATTATTACCTCTATCGAATGCAAGAGTCCCTTCTCGCAAACACCTTGCAACAATGTTTAAATGAATGTTAGTTGCATTATAAGATGCATGAGATATTAAAATTGATTCTCAAGATAACAAAATAGAGACATTAATTAATTAAAGATACGTCAATAGTAAAACATAAGTAGCCCCATGATAACAACACCTTCACTTATTTGATTCACATCATAATTAAAAAGTCATCCCTTGCATCTATTGTTTTTATTGCACATACAACTACCCGATTTCCATCACACCCCACGAATATGCAGTTGGGTAGGTTTTTTGTCGTCCCCATTCATGTACTATTTATAAACCCTGTAAAAAAATTTGAATGTTTTGACCTTCCATCAATATCTATAGTTACTCCTTTATTTCAATTACTCTCTTTTAGTTGTATATAATTTGCAAAAACTACATATCTCCACAGATTTCACATATATTGGGCCAACCTCATCCAAACTCCATAATCATAACATGGTTCAACATACTCCATCAATTTAGTTACTCTACCAAATTTAACCTTTATGCCTTCCATGGAAAATAGTCCCAAACCAGGTATTAATGATGGAGCAATGCGATAAATCCCCTTGTTGAAACAAAAGTCAATGTCCAAATGAGGAAGTTACTTGGGTTCCCACCTTTTCACTAGATTCGTACCTCAAGGGCACCTTGAGGTAATATGTTATCTCATCATCATATGAACATGCCCCCCCTTCAACACAAAAAAATTCCATGCATCTATGAAATTTTCTTCCAACCTCCCTTGAGGTCATATTTTGTCTCACCATCATAAGAACACATGCCTCCCCCTTCGACATGAAAAAATTCCACGGCTCTATGAAATTTTATGCTAACCTTTTCACCTCTAGTTGATCCCGCCTTGTTACGTCTACTTGAGATGTCACTTTCCTCTATTCCTTTTGAACTACGCTTTCTCTTTGAAGATAGATCTAACATACACCTATTCAGTGGTATATGCACTCAATCTAACGAGAAAAATCAATTGAAGTAAAAAACCATAATTTGGTAGTTTAGGTCAAGTACAAGCCAATTGAAGTTCACTTTCCTCGATGATTGTGTTCTATACGTAAATTGACAATTCATCTTCTCCTTGATATTAATGTCACTTGATCTATGGATTAGCACTCAATTGGTCCATGATCTCTATTTAAAGAGCACATAGATTCATTTGTTTATGATCGATTGTTAAGCGATACTCTTGTAAATTATTTTCTTTGGCATTCATATATTGCCTCAAGTGGCCACATTGCTGGGTTTGTGGATTGTTTCCCTCTTTGATGGTTTTAACCTTATATGATCTGATGTCATAATCTTTGATTTGTTTTTGTGAGTGGTTGCTTTAAAGTTTTTGACCTATGTGTATATAGCCTATTTATCGAACATATATCAAAGCTTTTATGAAGACTCGCTCCCATAATTGTTGATCAAGTTCATGAACATATGTCATTGCATGCAACAAAGGACTTCTAGAATCTATTGTTTTTGGGCATTTGTGGGATAAGTGAATTGCTCTAGTACATTCAAAGCATTGTTTCCAATTGGAAGTTGTTTCATTCGAAAAGGTTTCCATTTGACCAAGATATGATCGTATACATAAGATCTAGAGGTATACAATTTCATTTAAAGGTCTTCTTTTTTTATTTCTTTCATAGTATTTTAATATCTCATTTTTTTATTTATTTTTTTCCAATTTGCTTATTTTCTAATATGTGTATGCTCTTTGCCCCTCACTTGTGCAATCTTGGAAAATCATAAACATAGAGGAAAGTGTTTTATAATATGTGTATGATCCTTCCCCTACACCTTGAGCAATCTCAACAAATTAGAAATAGATAAGAAAGGTTGCATTTTCTGAGTAGACTAATCAAAATCCAACTCGAGCATATAAAGTTCCAAATTTG
>ML777605.1:893717-929966 GCA_009831015.1 Picea engelmannii | reverse complement strand
GGTTGGTAAAGAAGCTAGTACAGACAAAAAGACAGTGAAATCTATGAATGACAGGGCGATCTACAGAATGGGCAGGCGCTCCATAAGGCTAGCAGCTAGTCATCATACCAAAATCGTCCACCTGTGCAGAGAATCTAGCACGAAAAGGTTAGCGCAAGGATACAAAAGCATGAGAACGGGAAGGTGGAAAGCAAAGGAAGGCAGTCTGCGTGAAGAAGAGCCAAACCAAGACAGAATCTGGACAGCAAGTAAAGGGTTTCAGGAGCACGCGATGGCATCCAGTTCGGGCCCAAAGCCATCGGTGGATGCAAGGCTTACGGCACTGGAAGAGAAGTTCGACAATCTGCAGGTGCTCATGACCAACCTGAACGAATTCCTTCACAAGCTGGACAGTGAGGCTGGAAGAAGGATGGAGGCCCTCGAGAATGATATCATCTGCACTCACTCCAGCCTGAGTGAAGAGCTCTGGAAGCTCAGGAAGGAGCTGGGCAAGCCGAATCAAGATCACGAGGAAAGAATGAAGAATCTGGAACAGCAGATGGAACAACTCAACAAGAACCACGCAGAAGGGAAAACGCAGTCCAAAGGGAAAGGGAAGGAGTAGCTCGGCAGCATTCCTCTTTAATTAGCTGGGGCAAGTTAGGAGCATTATCAAAATAGTTGTGTTGCAGCCAGGTCTGGCTTCCAAGTGGCATGTAATAGTTAAAATGGATAGAAGTAATCCTCAGCTAGTCTAGCTGTAGTTCTACTTTGTAACAGCATAAGCGGTTTTCCGCAAACTATAATAAAGGCCCCATTACACGCTTCTGTATAAAAATAAACCTATCCAAAGTTTTGATCATCTGCACTCTTTTTGAATTTTCATTATTTTTATTTAAATGTTTACATATCCAAAGTTTTGAGCATCGACACTCATTTTTAAGTACTTAAACAAACCTGACACAATGCATTCTTTTTTAAATGTTTACATAGCACGAGGCCCTTAAACAGTCCTGACAGCCTTAAATGTTTACTTAACAGGCCTGGCAGCCTTAAATGTTTTCTTAACAGGCCTGACAACCTTAAATGTTTATTTAACATGCCTGTCACGGTACATTTTCCTCCAATTTTTTTATACAATCTTGTATGTAGTGAATTTGGGCAATATTGTTGTCCATCGGCATTACTGGTTCACTGGTTGTTGCTTCCTCGTTGGTTCATTGGATGTTGCTTATTGTTGTTTGCTTCAACTTTGCAAAGTTGAGGTTCTGCAGCTGCAGTTGGACCTCTTGGTGCTTGCTCATTGGTTTGTTGTTTGTTGCTTGCTCTTGTTTTCTTCAACTTTGCAATGTTGAAGTCCTGCCCCCGCAGTTCGACTTGTTCTTTCACTTTGCAGGGTTGAAATCCTGCACCGTTGTTTGCTTCAACTTTGCAAGGTTGAGGTCCTGCATCTGCAGTTGGACCTGTTGCTGCAATTTGCAGGGTTGAGATCCCGCACCCGCAATTGGACCTGTGATTATGTTGTTCACCATTCATGAGTAAGTTTCAGTACCATGGTTTCATTCCTATTCGTTGTTTGTTGTTTACTATTTACAATTTGCAAGCAGGAATGTTCAATACTAGGAGGTGTTGAAAATCAAAATAAATATAAAAAAAATCTAAAAACATTACGTGAGTGAAAATGCTCTTACAAAACATCCTTAAATGTGACTACTGGGATCAAAGAAACAGGAATGCATCGCTATCCCCGAAAAGTGTTGAACAAGAAAGCGTGTCGCCTTTGCAAAATGTTCTTGTAGATGAAAACTACAGCTAGGTATAGAAGGACTAAGTATGGTATGAAGTTAAGCAAGCTGCAAGAAAATTCGACAACATTGTCGGTCCTTACCCATCTTTATCAGTGATATATTTCAGTAGGTTATAAAAAAAAAATGCAGGACCTGAAATGCGAATCCTGGGTGGACGATGAAGATAAAAGGGCAAGTTAAATTCTTAATGGGCAATGGAGTTTGAATACTGGTTTCTTTGTAGATTATGGGATGAGGATCAATAGACTTGTTAGAAACAAGATGTGTAATTGCAGGATTAGGGGGATTATCAATAGGTTCGGGAAAATCAAGGGATCCTGGAGGATTAGGCTAAGGGTCCACAGGTTTTAACCAGTACAATATTATTCAATACCTATTAAAACAATTGACAAGAATTTTTGTTGCAGAGAGCATACCTTACATCTTCACATACTTGGCGCTGGGATGGTGTTGGTTTACCCTCTTGTGTAGACATTGCAAGTCGCTTTGTCAACTGAGGGATGGTACTAAATCACCCTCTTGTGCGGCCATTGCAAGCCATTATGTTCATTGCATGTGTTTACCAAAGGGGTAGACTGTAGGTGTAAAGGGTAGAAAAACAATTCGAGATCGGAGCCGAGTGACAAAGGTGTAAAGACAGATGGCAGTGCATAGGGTAATGAAGAGCTTAGGAAGGTGACAAATGGCTTGTATACGTGGGTATATTTGAGGACCTTATTTCGTGCATAGATGGTTATTATTTGTGCGGATGAAACATGGTTAACCACATGTCAGGGTTTGCAGCATGGTGGACACTTAGCACTGACGAGCTTTGGTTATTATTTCTATTTGATTAAATTCTGCAATCGAAAACTCCGAAAGTGTCGAATAGCTGAAGTCCCGAAGTCCTTGATAAGGATGGTTAAAGTAATCTCGGGTTAATTAACAGTAGGCGTGAGTTAATGACTCCGGGAGACTTTCATGCTTCATATTTAGAAAACTCTTGAGGTCCCGAATTGACGCCATGTCTAAGTATGGTTAGAAGAATTCCAAAATTCAGCAGAATGATAAATATAAAACAATCTAGAAATAATAACTAAATGAAAATGCTCTTACAAAACATCCTTAAATGTGACTACTGAGATCACAGAAACAAGAATGTATTACTATCCTCGAAAAGTGTTGAACAAGAAAGCTTGTCGCCTTTGCAAAATGTTCTTGCAGAAGAAAATTGCAGCTAGGTATAGAAGGGCTAGGTATGGTGCAAAGTTAAGCAAGTTGCAAGAAAATTCGACATCATTGCCGGTCCTTATCCATCTTCATCAATGACATATTTCAATAAGTTATAAAACAAAAAAATTGCAGGACCTGAAATGCAAATCATGGGTGGAGGATGAACATAAAACACAAAACAACCCGAGTCCAAACATTAGCTCTTGTTTCTCCTTTGTTAGCAAATTAAATTCTTAGTGGGCAGTGGAGTTTGAACACTGGTTTCTTTGTAGATTATGGGATGGGGATCAGTAAACTTGTGAGAAACAAGATGTGTAATCGCAGGATTAGGGGTATTATGAATAGGTTCGTCAAGGGATCCTAGAGGATTATGCTAAGGGTCCGCAGGTTTTAATCAGTATAATGTTATTCAATACTTCTTAAAACAACTGACATGAATTTTTGTTGCATAGATCATACCTTACATCTTCACATACTCGGCACTAGGATGGTGTTGGTTTATCCTCTCGTGGAGACATTTAGAGCCGCTCTGTCAACTAAGGATGGTATTAAATTACCCTCTTGTGCAACCATTGCAAGCCATTATGTTCACTACTTGTGTTTACCAACGGGATAAATTGTAGGCATAAAGGGTAGAAAAACGATTCTAGATTGGAGCCCAGTGACAAAGGTGTAAAGACAGATGGCAGTGCGTAAGGTAACAAAGAGCTTTGGAATGTGACAATGGCTTGTAGATGTAGGCAGATTTGAGGACCTTATCTCTTGCATAGATAGTTATTATTTGCGTAGATGAGACATGGTTAACCACATGTCAAGGTTTGCAACATGGTGGACACTTGGCACTGACGAGCTTTGGTTATTGTTTCTGTTTGATTTAATTAGTCTAGCTAATTGTCTTTCGGGGTCCCACATGCACGGTGGCCAGCCTGCAATTATTGCACGTGTTTGTACTGCTTCGAGCCTGTACTGCTCTGGGAGTTGTACAAATTCTACATTCGGAAACTCCAGAAGTGCCCAATAGCCAAAGTCCCGAAGTCCTTGAGAAGGATGGTTAAAGTAATCTCGGGTTATTTAACAGTAGGCACGAGTTAATGGCTCCGGGAGAAAGTCACTTCGGGAGACTTTCACGCTTCACATTTAAAAACTCCCGAAGTTCTGAATTGGCACCATGTCCAAGTATGGTTAGAAGAATTCCAAAATTTGGCAGAATGATAAAACTTTAGCCGGGGTGCTAAAGTAGCAGGGTCACCCAGATCGCGATTTGCAAAAGTGATCGACGTCTCAGATTCATTTTGGAAATAAGAGGCGCCCGAATGTTAATCTCCTTGTTGTCTACACATTTAGTTATCTCTAGTGGCATCAAACAATGCCCAGGCATGTCAATGCTCGATAGAGAAACCACCTATGTCACAGCCATAGTGACTTACAAAAAGGAAATGGGATGTTCTCCTCATCTTTTTGTTCCTAAAACCATAAGTTTAGTGCATTTTCCAGGCTGTCCCCTTCCAATCACATATGCCCACTTTCATGTCCTAGACATCATACCATAGCTCTTTGGAAAATGGTAGTGCATAGGGATTTTTCAGACGAGTTCAGATTTTTCATTGCGGAGCAAGCATCTATGAGGACCTTTCCATCCCTTCTTTGTAGATAGATTTTATTCTCTAAGGCAAACCACATATAGCTGTTAGTTTTATGTTGGACTTTGGGTCTTCCAAATCATCTCCCATCACCATTTCCACATCTGGACCTCGTCTTGTAGAAATGATTCTTTGTAACTTGAATGGACAATTCACTGATCTATCTCACGATGAGTGCCCCGGTGCCCAATATTAGAATATCTTCTTCATCTTGTAAGATAATTGAAACATCTTAGGATATCTTCTTCATCTTGTAAGATAATTGAAACACCTTATAATATCTTCTTCATATTGTAAGATAATTGAAACCTTGAGAAGTTGTGCTATGTGTTGGTTCCATTCCTGTGGTAAAAGTCCATGAACGCCTAATTCTTCCCCTTTTGTTTATCCCACAGACCATCTATGTGAGTGTTCTGAGTGGGAGACATCAACAAGTCGTTTCAAATCTGTTTAGTGTTTATTTTTGAAGAGTGGGGATGAAATTAAATGATGAATACGTTTGTAAAGCTATATACAATGACTACTGAAATGCCTATAAGATGCACAACCAAAATAAGTTCAAAAATTATATGTCTTAAATACTCAATCTTTGTACTGAGCAAATTTATACTATTGTTTTATTTGCATTATCTCTTCTATATGGTTGAGCACTAACTATAGCTTTGTTTGTTTGTCATATGCTATAGCAACCACAGAGCATTGAATTTGAAACGATAAAGGTTGAAGGATACATAGCAGAATTGGTATGTCGTTTTGAACTTATGGTTATCTTTTTTTGCTATTTGCATATTATCTAAACATAGCTAAGAAACAACTTGAAAATCACAACTTAAAAGATGGAGCAAGTAATAGATGTTGAGTGTTGTCAAATAGATACATGCTCCATTGTACATGAAAACATCGACCAAGTATTGCATAACAATGCCCTTTCCAGATTAGATGCATTCTCGTATACTGCGGGAGATTGCCTCTTCAATGTATTTCAAGTTTCCAGATTAGATGCATTCTCGTATACTGCGGGAGATTGCCTCTTCGATGTATTTCAAGTTTCCAGATTAGATGCATTCTCGTATACTGTGGGAGATTGCCTCTTCGATATATTTCAAGTTCTATTGCACTTCCATTATTCCTCGACCGAGTTGCGCAATGGATTGATAGATCATTTCTTGGTTTGTTTAGAAAATGGCAACATTGAGGCATTAGAGTCGTATCAATATGAATTGGCATATGATTTTCTTTGCCAATTGCACGGAATACATGATTTCAATACATATCTTTCAAAGATGCGGTTGTCTGCATCTACAACTTTGCTTCCACATGAGAGAGGACTTTGGGGAGATACATTTTGTATACGGTGGTTGGCCAAGTGGCTGGATATATCAATTGGAATTTGGTCATTAACAAGAAAAAGAAGATATCTATTATTCAACAAAATTGCATCTTGTT
Source organism: Picea engelmannii (assembly GCA_009831015.1). NCBI lineage: Eukaryota > Viridiplantae > Streptophyta > Pinopsida > Pinales > Pinaceae > Picea > Picea engelmannii. The sequence continues at coordinate 923,881 of ML777605.1, read as the reverse complement.
CCATGATGCCAATCCTCTAAGTGGTCATTATGAACCACTACTCTATAAAAAATTATCCATATGAAATCTTGGAGGATCTGATATTTACTTGTCCCTCACCTGCAAAGACCTTCAATCGCATTGGAAACGAACTATGCATCATATACACTCTCATGGATTGCACATAGCAACAACTATTACATCTACTTGTGGAGATAGTTTGTTCAATGCAATTTTCTATTTGATAGCAACAGAGTTTGATGTGCACTCACTGTGCCTTTACAATGTACAATCCTTTTGCAATGCAATTATAGGTGGAAGTCAACAAGCATTTAACTGCTTGCATCAACACCTTCTACCATATCTCATAGAAAGTATGCTAACAATTGGAAGTTGGCAACAATACCTTGTAAACATGGAAATTCCATATGAGAAAGGAAATATAGAGGGTGGGACATTTTGTTTACAATGGATATCTATCATATTCAGAGTAAATATCCAGGTCTAGTCAACCCTTTTAGACGGTACTGTCCATTTCTACTGTATTGATTCAAACTACGATCGAACAATTGACATCATATCATTGAAAACATATACACCACACATCCACTATCAACCTTTGATAAGAAATAATTCCAGTTCAATATCCACTGTCCATGCTACCCAAACCACATCGAATCTACATAAGCGTCACATATTGTCTAATTCGGATGAAACTCATCCCAATTACCATAAGGTCATAGAGAGCTTAAACAAAAAGCGTAGACTAACTTATCACAACTTGAAAAAGTTCATACGGGAAAGAAATAAATACATTGGTGCACTTCCTTCTAGACCTATGAGTTGTATGACCGATCATCATGAGGTGAAAGGGAGCTAGACCAAGAAACACAAACTCACATATCACAACCTAAAAAAAGTTGTGCGTGCACAACACAAGCACATTTACACACTTCTTATTGAACACAAACATCACATGTCCAATGACAAAGAACATCACTATTTGCACCATCAAGATGGTGAGGAGGCAATGCTCGTAACGAATGTCGATTCCACCTTCAACATGGCTTGTCAACAAGTGAAACTAGTTTCGAGTGGCAACCATAAGTTAACCTACCACATGTTGAAAAAACAAATACTTGAGAGAAACATGTGCAACTACATATACCACAATGGTCATGATACTAACCAAGAGGGAAAAATCACATATTGTAAACTAGAACCAACATTGTGCAATGCTAGCATTGAAAACCAACAAACACTTGCTACGCATCCTTGTCTAGGAAAGAGAGATACAAAGCAGATCTATATGAAACAAATTAAAGACACTCCTTCCATTGCATGTGCGAATTGCGAAGAATTGAATTTTGCAAAAAACACTAAGTCTTTCACCCCTGACTTGCAAAAAGAATACATCGGCTTGACACTAAATGATAGAACATTATCCACTAGCAAAATCTGTCTTCCATGCAAACAATAACTTGAAAATGGAAAATTACCACAATTTGCAACACCTGACCAAATAAGATGTAACACACCACTACCAGATGTAAGTACACTTACAGAACTTACACTTATTTGTGAATTGCATTTGCACAAATCAGACCCTGGGCTATAAACGATCCCGAATGAGCTTAACATGACCAATTATTAACGTGCCCGTCCAACTAGATGTTGTGCAAAAAGCCCTGCCACAATTCATGAGCGAAACAATGACAATTGTTGTAGCTGTCAAAAGACGTTTTCAGTACAAGAATGCATACCAGACAGGTAGAGTGTGTGTGCACATTGTCATGAAAGCATTAAAAGAATTATGTTCCAGGGCCCGCTACAAAGCACAAAACATTTATATAAACGATAACTGGAACCATGTTCTTTAACAAGGAAATGATAACTCTGCACAAACTTTTGACACTACTAGTGAATTTGATACAAGCGATGAATAAGAGAATGAAAGACCTATTGAAACATTGATACATGGATTCGCTGACTCACAACGTATTTATGACTTGCAAGACAAGATTGTCGAAATTGCACCTACTGAAGGGCAACGTCCACTTGGAATATTCAAGGACAAATTTGCTGAGGAAATGAACTTCCCAACACTATTGTATGGAGATCCACGTGCCAGTGACATCACAGAACGATTCAGATACCAAAAAATAGTTCGATGGGAACTGCTACATTCAAGCGGTGACTTCTCTTGTCACATACCAAATTTGTTTTTCAAAACAATGCACATAATAATTGAGAAAGTGCTCTCTTGCATGTGCGTGCGAATAGGAAAAGGCCAACAATGGGGAAGAAAGTTATTGGCCAGAGATGTCAAGTGCAAAGCAAACCTAGAAAAAATCCTAAAATCTGATATTGGATACATAGATTTCAAAAACATTCGCATCTCTCCTGACTATTTGCAACAAAACAAGAAAACTATATTTGCAATGATCCGACAATTGGGACCCCCAACTTTTTTCATCACATTTACAAGTGCAGAGCATCACTAGGGTTCGTTGGTGACTACGGTGTCTGCATTATATAGGAACAAGAAAAGGAAAAAACAAATTGATACATTGGAAAATGATGACATTAACTACCTCATAAGAAAAGACCGAGTGACATGTACTCGCTACTATAGATATAAAGTAAATGCTTTGAGGCAATTGATATTTCATGATGAAACGTTCTTCGGAAAAATATCGGACTACTATTTTGTGATTGAGTTCCAAAATAGAGGGAGTGAGCATGACCACACACTGTTATGGATAGAGGGTGCATCGTTCTATGAAAATGACAACAACTCAATAATCGAGTAGTTTCTGGACAAATACATAGCATGCAACACATACCATTTGGATCCAGAACTTGCCAAAGTTCATAGACATTACAATACAAGAAGCTGTAAAAAACGTAAGAATTCACATTGCATATACAACTTCCTTGTGCCGCCAATGAGAACTATAAGAATCATAAAACCAATTAGTTTAGAGGACAATGTTCTCATCAAGAAATCAAAATCTTTGTTTGCATTTCTAGAACAACAACACTTCGATGACTTAATGAGCTTCAAAAAATTCTTGGCATAACTAAATCTAACAGAAGATGAGTACATCCAAGTGATACAATCTACACTAAAACAACCAACGATTTTCCTTAAACAAAAACTTTCACATATTTGGAACAACGGTTTCTCCAAGGACATGCCAATTATGTGGAATGCAAATACAGATGCACAATATGTCCTCAATACATATGTTGCAACATCATATTGTACCTCGTACATGACAAAGGTTGACAAATCTATCACAAGTGCATTTAGAAGAATATGCAGAGAACATGAAAAAAGTCAAATTGATGCTATGAAAATGATACATACACTTGGAAATACATTACTTAATCTTCAACAAATGCCTGCTCAACAAGCAATCCACATTGCACTTTCCCTACCTATGACCTGTAGTTCAAGGAAATGTGTCTTCATAAACACATCTCCACTTGACACATGCACATTCATGCTTAAACGACCATATTTGCTAGAACAAGAGCTTGTTAATTCATAGGACATTATATGTCACTCTATTATTGATTACTACCTCCAATATCGACCTCTTATTAAGCATATCTTCCTTACAGAGTTCGTATCACATTAGAAAAAAATGGTACACCCATATCAAAAAGAAAAAAAACCAAATGTAATACGCTTTGTCAAATACAACAAACACATCGACTATGAAAACTTCTATAGAGAAAAACTATTGTTATATGTTCCATTTGATCAAAATGAAAACACATTAAAACATAACTTCCCTACATGGGAAACTGCATATATTGCTTATGATACTACAATACAAACCAATGAGGCTAGATTTACATACAATGTCAACCTAACATGGGGTGATTTAGAAAGTGCACTTGATGAACTAGAAAACCCTGACAATGTTGATGAGACATTAACAAACCATAAAACAACTAGAACTCTCTGTGAATCATATGACTTGCAAGAAGATTTGCCTTGTCCTCGAGCAACCGCCATTGAAAAACGTATCAATCTTGGGTTTCAAGTCACAAAACATCCTTTCTTTATCGAAAATGATGAATACTACAGAGTTAGAGGACTATTGAATCAAGAACAACAAGCAATCCTAAAGAACATTGCAATGAAAAAACGCTTAAACATGCACACTCTTGTGCACTTGTTCCTTACAGGCGGGGCAGGAACATGCAAGACATTCACAACGAAAGCACTATTCCATATGCTTATACTAATATATGATTCAAACAGTTCGACTGACCCTATGAAACCAAAGGGGCTAATAGTTGCATATAATGCAGGTGGAACACTAGTCCACTCTGCATTTTTAATGCCTTTTAACAAGTCACATTTTCTTCCACTCAACAAGGAAACGTTAGATACCTTGTCTAAGATTTGTGATGAACTACAACTTGTCTTCATAGATGAGGCATCTTTGATTGGAAGTTGCTTATTGTATTCCATTGACAATCGACTGAGAAACATAAAACATGTGCACACCAAATACTTTGGGGACATTGACATGATATTCTGTGAGGATCTTTACTAGGCGCAACCCATACAAGATTCTCTGATATTTGAACAACCTACGGTCAATGTGCAAACAATGACGCATGACTTTTGGAAAGACAATATAAAATGCTTTGAATTACATACTGCAATGCGCCAGACAAATGAAACATTTATTGCAATTCTGAATAGAATGCGAACAAACAACCAAACATGTGATGACTTAATATATATCAATTCAAGGAGCATGCGACCTACACCAACATACCCAACCTTCCCGTACCTGTTCTACAAGAATAAGAATGTTGCAGTGCATAACATGTACATGTTATTGCTCATGCTTGGCAATGATATCATCATCAATTCAATTGACCTTGAAGAAGACAATGATGGCAATGTACCATGTCATCAACATACAACCACTTTGCCTTTGCAACTTGTCCTAAAATTAGACATGCTAGTTGAAATATATGCCTACAACTATGATTCACAAGATGGCTTGGTGAATGGTGCAGATGGAATACTCAAAGATTATACCAAAACAAAAAAAGTTAATGTCCTATGGATTAAGTTCCATGACCCGCATATTGGCCACCAACAAGTAAACAAGTTAGCTTATCTATATAATTCAAACACTTCGCACGATTGGACACCTATTTTACAAATATTAAAACCAGTATCAACATCAGCAAGGACAGGTCAACTGAAGATTCAAACACAATTTCCAATTAAACTTGCATGTGCACATACAGTCCACATATCACAAGGGCTAACACTTGATAGTGTTGCGTTCAACCCTACTGGAATACGAATACATGGACTTGTATACACAGTTTTGTCCCGTGTCATAAGCATAGACTCCTTGTATTTGCTAAGCGCTCTTACAAAAGATAACTTCAAAGTCAAACATAAAGTTGATACTGAGATGCAATGCCTTCAGACTAGTGCAAAATGGCATCTACAATATGATTACCTATCCATACAAACAAACTCATTTGTATCAATTCTCTCACTTAACACACATGCTACATGCACATATGACTGATATACTCAATGACTATGACACAATGCAATCTGATATTCCGTGCTTGCAAGAAACATAGATGACATTATGCATGCAAAACAAGCAATTTCCAAATCACAATTGCATATAAAGTTACATTACACATGGAGTGATGATATTAGTGAAAAAAACATGTAATAATTTTGGAGCATATGCATTTTGAAGAAAAAAATGTTGAGATGGTGCTAGCAAGAGTAATCTTCCATGAATCAGAAATTGCAATAGTGAATCTCTATGTCGCTCCACATGCAACATTGCCCAACATACTGAATGTTGTTTCAAATGCATTACAACATTTACATCTGAACGAAGCCATTATCATTATAGGAGACTTCAATATTGACATGCTACAAAATAGTGCCAGAATAAAAGAATTGGAAAACTACATGTGCAATTACAATCTCCACTTTCTTTTGGATAAGATAAACCATGTACAAAATCCACTTGTTGACCATGTATGGTCAAATGTGCCCATTTCACAATACACCCTCTTTATCTTAGACACATACCGGTCTAATCACGATACAATTTGTATTGTACTTCAATTATGGAATATACATCAAGCATATTACAAAATCATATTTCCATGTCTCAAAGCATATCTAGTAAATTTGTTGCACAAAACCAAATTATTCAGCTAGGATCATCGAACTTCTTAATTTTTTCTGGTTTGTAATAGATTTTGGACAGAAACGATTCTATATAACCACAAACATGGATAAGAAAAAAATAAGTACATGCTTCTAACACTATCTGTTACTCTATTCCTTTGATTCTAATTTACTATATGTACATATTCCTTATTTTTTCTTACGTACCAACTTACATTCATGTCCATTGTATTTTGTACTTTCCTTCATTGAAACAAACATAATAACTGGACAAGACGAAGAACTCTTAACTAGAAATGTAGAAGAAGACATACAAAGGTGCATGCTTCTACCCTTATTCCATACTCCATTGCTTTGTGTTTCATTTCTTCTGTGTATATTTATTTTACTGATTTGCAACTCATTTTTTTTTTATTTGTAGATACTACATATCTTCCTACATATTAACTTATCTTCATGTCAATTGTATTTTTTGTGTTGCTACATTGAAATAAATAAAATTTTATTTAATCTTTTTACATGTGTTCCTACATAGCAACTTAGCTTCATGTCCATTATATTCTCTGCATTGCTACATTGAAAAAAAACAGACTAATTGAACAAGAGGATGAAGTCTTATGTGCCACAACAGAGGAAGCTGAAGTACAATCTTCCAAAAGGTATATCAACAATAATAGTAAATCAAACACAATGCATGTGCTTAATGTACATCCATATCAATTATGAAGAATATACAATGCATATGCACATTTAGTTGTTGTCATGTTTGATGTACGCATGTTTGCATCAGAAAAATTTGGACAAGTGACATGGGCATGAGTAGTCAATCATCGCAAACATCAACACAACGACAAGGCCAAAGGTAAAGATTCATATATTATGCTCTTGCTATGTTTAGGAAACAAATATCCTCAATTATTTATTCATCTATGCCATGGTAAATATGTTGATGTCATCTACAACACATGTTTTTTAGTTCACAAGAAGTATCGACGAGTACAAGTGAAACGTCCAACATAGTGCAAGGTCCAGAGACTAAGAGGTATGGTTACAAAACTCTAACATGCATACTTTATCCAAATTGTGCATCTATTTGTACATTGATGCAATACACACACACACACACACACACACACACACACACACACACTTCCATTCACATTACTTTTCATGTTCAAAAAAATGTCACCAGGTCGACACTTATACCACCCAATATACTATCAATAGAAGGCTTGAACAACCATCGAACTGGACAACTGTTCATCAGAGACATAATGGTCGTGTATAGCACCTACTTAGACAAAGCAAACAAAAGTAGATGCATTATGTGTGCAAACATGATAGAAAACGAAGCCATGATGACAATTACACTGACTATCCCTACACAACTTGTCCAGAAACATGCAGAGAAGATATTGCCAGGTAATGGCATATCCATTACAAACTTCAATATATTACTGAAAACAATAAATGACAGTGGTGATTCTGATCAGATTATATTGCTCGATGAAACAAGTGTTGTCGAAAAAGTTTCTGCAGTTTGCTCAGAATATCATTTTGTACCGGACACAACAATCAACCAATTTGTAGAGAACAACGACATTTACACAATTAGAACCATTGGTGTAGTTGTCACATTTGCAAGAAAAGTTGGCTCGCAACATATTCTCCATATAAAATATGGAAACTCGGACAACGACAAGGCAATGGTATTGTTTTTCGTACCCATTTTTTTTGTCCTTTGCTTTGACATGCTCATATATGTCAGACATCTTACACAACTATTAAATTGTTCCATGGTGCAACTACAATTGTTCGACACCTATGCAAATGTATTTTCCTCAATGGAACAACAACTGCATAAAGGGAAATTTCCAATTATGTTGTTCAAAAATATAACGAAGAAAATAGATGTTAAAGAAAGGATCTTTCGCACAACCCAAGTAACATTTGTAACATAATTGCGAACAAACATAGTACATGATCTCAAGAAACTAACTAGCTCCACAACTATTGTACGTATACATATACACCTCCACCAAAAATTTGCACAAAAACAAAATGCCTTCAACAGTTTTGTGCAACTTTTTTGTTGTACACATACATATTATATTGTTCAATATATTAACTACTATGCTCATGTGTGCAGGTTGAGGATGTTCTGGTTGCAGCAAATGCCTACTCGACCCCCTTCGAGCCTGTATGTTCCAATTGCAATTCTCCTGCTTTTGCCTCTGCATTCATAAATGATGGCACAATTGATTGTCTACTATGCGGTGCAAAATGCCCTTACATATATATTCATTGCGTCAACATTGTCATCCAAACCCTCAACAACACAATTGTACATTGTACAATTATACAACCTGTATTACAAGATGTGCTTCCTAGGTTGACAGAATTGCCATATGAAATATACCTGCAGAAAAAGGCAAAGACTGTCTCCATGCTACATGACTTTCGCGTCCATAGAAAATTTACCTTAAATGAAGACAATGCCATACTGCAAACCGGTTGAACCAAAAAAAAAAATACATATCATGCGTTGACAATAAATGAAACAATGTCATATGTCTCTATCCATGTTACCCAATCAAGATATGAATAAAGTTTTGCACTACCATGACAAAGTGAACTGGAGGCGCATAAGATTGTTGAGTCCGAGAATGAGAAGCATGAGGAAAGACCTCATACAAAGTACCCAATTGTGAATAAATCAGGTCCATCATTTGAGGTGTCAAAATGGCTTGCTCCTTTGAACATAACCATCAGACATTTTCAATAATATTGCAAATTTTGCATTGTTCAAACTCCATTAAGTTAAACATTGATAGTCTTTTCCAGAACTAGTAATGTTAGAACATTGTCAAGTCAAAGTGATCTTGGTTCAGTAATATCAGAAGCAAATGTTCATAGTGATCTTGGTTTATAGTAATATAGCAATCGACAAATTTCTTGGTGCCCATTTGGGAATTTGGTTATAGAGGGGATACAATGCCCAATCTTTGCTGATTTTTGCATGTGTTGTGTTTGCCAGACTTTTGATCATGTGCTTTGGTGTTGTAGTTCAAGGTTCTCATGGGCCTGGTTTTTGGATTATGACTGGATAATAGATTCAAGATCTTAGCATTTTTTCTATGATCTTAAGGAATATACAAGACCTACCTTGCCTTTTAATGCAGGCTCTGTGGAGCAAATGTAATATGTAGTTCAATTAACCAGGTTTACTTAATTAATGAAATTACCAAAATTCTTATTTGGAAATATTTTGAAAAAAAAAAGATATATGCTAGTTGAAGTCAAATGGAAATATGCTATCAACCACACAAAATTAAAATTCAAGTTCGTCATTGTTATACTTATGCTCAAGTTGATAGTACAACAACTTTATTTCAACAACCCTCCATTGATTTCTCTTTAGCTTTTCGATGCCTCTCTTATGCAAACACATCCTGGAAACTATAAGTATGACTCACTTTATCTATTATTTGATTGGAGTGCTTGTAGAGCTGTCTAAAGAACTTCATAGTTATTGTTGGTCCTAAAGTCTGCACCTGACTGCTAAAGGGCAGAGCTAGGCCACCACAAGTTTGGAATGCTCGTTATTTTCAATTTGTTGATTAGTTAGAGGGTTGGTTCACCAAGAAAAGAGTATGGTGAGATTGGCAAGATGATATGGATGAGGGTTCTCCTTGGCTATTGTTTCACCAATGACAAACAAGTGACATAATAAAGGTAAAAATAGAGGGAAACAACAAACCATTCAATGAATAATCTGCTGCAAGAAGTTTAATACTTAAAATAATGTTTCAACGCATTAAACAATGTATCAAAACACAATTACTCTCACAGGTTGCAATAAAAACAAATCTTCATCAAAGCATTATCTTTTCTCACAGGTACCCCAAATGCACCCTAGTCGCCTAAAGTGACCGATAGTTCGATCTACCAAATCAACCTCCCTATTATCGAATTGACAAAGGTGAATATTATGGGATCAACAAAAAAAATTGTGTGGATATTGAATTGGAAAAAATGTTGGTTATTTTAGTTTTTTTAAGGCATTATCACAGTAAGAGTGCAAAATTATGCTAGCCCACTGTTATCTACAAAGGTGAAACATCAATAAGGCTTGTAAATCAACTATACATAGTTACAACCAAAAATCAAGTCATAGTTTGTGTTTGCATTTGCTCACACTCTTTTTAATGATACAAACACAATACAAAATGAGTATGTGGATAAAATATTGGACTAGAAAATGATGATTTGGCAACAAGTGAAAATTCTAATCCACAATTAATTGCCAATGCCAAAGATCAATTACACTTGTAAATACATCTGAAGTTGTCGCTTGTTCTTAAAACCTGCGCGATTTTGAAACTCCAAATGCGCAGGTGTCGTTGATTTGAACCCACATATAGGTGTTAGTTTTATTTTGGACTTTGGGTTTTCCAAAGCATCTTCCATCACCATTTCCACATTTAGACCTCATCTTGTAAAAATGGATAGTTGACTGATATGTCCAAGGATGACACCCCGAGTGCCCAGTCTTAGAATATCTTCTTCATCTTGTAAGATAATTGAAGTTGTTAGAACACTTTAGGATTTTAAACTTTTAAATTTTAAAATCTTTTGTTTTTACCTCTTAAAACTAAAAATTCACCAAAAAAACTTAGGGAATTGCTTTTCAATTAAATAAATCCATGATCATTTTGTATTAATAAGGTGCTTGCAATATCATTCGTTGATGAATTCCATTAAATTTGATCAAACGAATCGCGTGTTCTCTGCATTATAAACCTGTCCGAATTTTAAAAGAAAACCTTCAACGGTCACTTCGGGACTTCGCACTTCGAGAGTTTCAAGGCATCTAAACAACAAAAACCCTGAATCTATGAAGTTCTGAAGACAGTTCATTGCGATAATATTTAAAAGGGTCTACACATGAGTTATAGGACACGTCAAAAGGTTGACGTGTCACATAAAGAATATGTGCCACATGTCACTTGAAATAGTACAGATGACGAACACAAAATATGCTTTAAACGAGTGCCATGTCCTGTGACTGATGGACGCCACATATTTGTGACAATTTTATGACAAGTGTTGGCAACAGATTGATGCCACGTCTCTCCGGTACTTAGGGCTTTGTAGGTATCTAAATGCGGAGCTTGTATAACTCCCAGAGTAGTACGGGTCTAGACTGATGTGGCCACCTCACGTCACATGATGTCATGTGTCTTTACTGGTTGATGCCATGTGTTCTTCGCGAATGACTGTCATGTTCCTCTGGAACTTTGCCCTTTGGGAGTTTCTCTATGCATAGTTTGTATAACTCCGAGACTGGTATGGGCCTGGAGTCATTAACCATGTTTATTTCCAATTAACCCAAGATTAATGTATCTTGTCATTAAGTATCTCGGGAGTTCTTGACTCCGGCTCTTCAACATTTGACGATTTCGACCTGTTCTGGATTGAAAACTCTTGGAGTGGTACAAGCCCAAAGTGACGTGGCACTTCACGCATTCAGATCTGTGACACTTCGACTATTTGAGGCTTCACAAGTTGCCGCTTATTCTTAAAACTTGCGCAATTTTGAAACTTCGAATGCGCAGGTGTCGTTGATCTGAACACACATATAAGTGTTAGTTTTATGCTGGACTTTGGGTTTTCCAAAGCATCTTCCATCACCATCTCCACATCTGGGCCTCATCTTGTAAAAATGATTCTTTGTAATATAAATGGACAATTGACTGATATGTCTAAGGATGAAACCCCGAGTGCCCAATCTTAGAATATCTTCTTCATCTTGTAAGATAATTGAAGTTGTTAGAACACTTTAGGATTTTAAACTTTTAAATTTTAAAATCTTTTGTTTTTACCTCTTAAAAATAAAAATTCACCAAAAAAACTTAGGGAATTGATTTTCAATTAAATAAATCCATGATCGTTATGTATTAATAAGGCACTTACAATATCATCCATTAATGAATTCCATTAAATTTGATCAAACAACGCTCGTGTTCTCCGCATTATAAACCTGCCCGAATTTTAAAAGAAAACCTTCAACAGTCACTTCGGGACTTCACACTTCAGGAGTTTCAAGGCATCTAAACAACAAAAACCCTGAATCTACGAAGTTCCAAAGTCCCGAAGACAATTCCTTGCGATAATATTTAAAAGGGTCTACAAATGAGTTATAGGACACATCAAAAGGATGATGTGTCACATAAAGAATATGTGCCACATGTCACTTGAAACAATACAGATAACGAACACAAAATATGGTTTAAACAAGTGCCACGTGCCATGGTCTATATGAGCACCACATCCCCTGACTGATGTACGCCACGTATTTGCAATAGTTTTATGACACGTGTTGGCAACAGATTGATGCCACGTCTCTCTGGTACTTAGGGCTTTGGAGGTTTCTGAATACAGAGCTTGTATAACTCCCAGAGTAGTACGGGTCGGGGTCGATGTGGTTGGCTCGCATCACATGATGTCACGTGTCTTTAATGGTTGATGCCACATGTCCTTCACGGATGACTGCCACGTGCCTCTGGAACTTCGCTCTTTGGGAGTTTCTCTTTGCAGATTTTGTATAACTCTCAGACTGGTATGGGCCCGGAGTCATTAACCATGTTTATTTCCAATTAACCAAATATTAATGTATCTTATCATTAAGTATCTTAGGAGTTCTTGACTCCAACTCTTTGACGTTCAACAATTTCAACCTATTATGGATTGAAAACTCCTGGAGTGGTACAGGCTCGAAGTAACGTGGCACTTCGCACATTCAGATCTATGACACTTCGGCTATTTGGGGCTTCGCAAGTTGTCGCTTGTTCTTAAAACCTGTGCGATTTTGAAACTCCGAATGTTCAGGTGTTGTTGATCTGAACCCACATATAGGTGTTAGTTTTATGCTGGACTTTGGATTTTCCAAAGCATCTTCCATCACCATTTCCACATATGGACCTCATCTTGTAAAAATGATTCTTTGTAACCTAAATGGACAGTTGACTAATATGTCTAAGGATGACACCCTGAGTGCCCAATCTTAGAATATCTTTTTCATCTTGTAATATAATTGAAGTTGTTAGAAAACTTTAGGATTTTAAACTTTTAAATTTTAAAATCTTTTGTTTTTACCTCTTAAAAATAAAAATTCACCAAGAAAACTTAGGGAATTGCTTTTCAATTAAATAAATCCATGATCATTATGTATTAATAAGGCGCTTACAATATCATCTGTTGATGCATTACATTAAATTTGATCAAATGACTCTCGTGTTCTCCACATTATAAACCTGCCTGATTTTTAAAAGAAAACCTTCAACGACCACTTCTGGACTTCACGCTTCAGGAGTTTCAAGGCATCTAAACAACAAAAACCCTGAATCTATGAAGTTCCGAAGTCTGAAAGACAGTTCCTTGCGATAATATTTAAAAGGGTCTATAAATGAGTTTTAGGACACGTCAAAAGGTTGACGTGTCACATAAAGAATATGTGCCACATGTCACCTGAAATAGTACAGATGATGAACACAAAATATGCTTTAAACGAGTGCCACATGCCATGGTCTATATGAGCGCCACGTCCCCTGATCGATGGACGCCATGTATTTGTGAATTTTTATGACACCCGACGGCAACGAATTGATGCCACGTCTCTCTGGTACTTAGGGCTTCGGAGGTTTTTGAATGCGGAGCTTGTATAACTCCCAAAGTAGTACGGTTCAGGGCTGATGTGGCTGCCTCGTGTCACATGATGTCACGTGTCTTTACTGGTTGATGCCATGTGTCCTTCACGGTTGACTGCCACGTGCCTCTGGCACTTTGCCCTTCGGGGGTTTCTCTTTGCAAAGTTTGTATAACTCCTAGAGTTGTATGGTCCCGGAGTCATTAACCATGCTTATTTCCAATTAACCCAAGATTATTGTATCTTATCATTAAGTATCTCGGGAGTTCTTGACTCCAGTTCTTCTACGTTCGACAATTTCAACCTATTCTGGATTGAAAACTCCCAGAGTGACATGGCACTTTGAGCATTAAGATTTGTGACACTTCGACTATTTGGGGCTTCGCAACTTGTCGCTTGTTCTTAAAACCCGCGTGATTTTGAAATTCTGAATGCACAGGTGTCGTTGATATTTACCCACGTATAGGTGTTAGTTTTATGCTGGACTTTGGGTTTTCCAAAGCATATTCCATCACCATTTCCACATTTGGACCTTATCTTGTAAAAATGATTCTTTGTAACCTAAATGGACAGTTGAATGATATGTCTAAGGATGACACCCCGAGTGCCCAATCTTAGAATATCTTCTTCACCTTGTAAGATAATTGAAGCTATTATAACACTTTAGAATTTTAAACATTTAAATTTTAAAATCTTTTGTTTTTACCTCTTAAAAATAAAATTTCACCAAAATAACTTAGGGAATTGCTTTTCAATTAAATAAATCCATGATCGTTATGTATTAATAAGGCGCTTACATTATCATACGTTTATGAATTCCATTAAATTTGATCAAAAGGATCTCGTGTTCTCCGCATTATAAACTTGCCCAAATTTTAAACGAAAACCTTCAATGGTCACTTCGGGACTTCGTGCTTCAGGAGTTTCAAGGCATCTAAACAACAAAAACCCTAAATCTACGAAGTTCCAAAGTCTCGAAGACAGTTCCTTGCGATAATCTTTAAAAGGGTCTACAAATGAGTTATAGCACACGTGTCATTTAATTTTTTCTTGGGCTGGCACCTGGCACTTGTTTTAAACATTTGTGTCAGCTTATTCGCAAATTTTCAGGTGAAACGTGTTGTCCATATTTCTTGACACATCACTAAAAATCGAGTCATCACTGACATGTCACTCTGGGAGATTGTCCTTCAGAAAATAAAACAAAGAATGTGTTTCGCACCATTGAGGGTTTCGAAGCTCCAGAGTTCTAAAGCCCCGAAATACCTATAACGGTTCGAATGCTTACTCTGGGAATTCCGCCTTCGAAGGATTTCTATCATCCTTCATTCAAAACCCACGAATACCAAAGTTATGAAGTACTTAAGGCTAAAGGATTTTTAAAGCATTATTAATTAAAATATAAAAGTGATTAGTTAATGATTAGTTGCTCTCGCAATTCCGTCTTCCGCAGATTTGTCTCGTCTTACATTCAAAACCCGTGGAAGTTGAACCGCCAAAGTATTAATGGCATTTATAACTCGCTAAGGTTAAAGATTTTCACAATCGCTAGTTAATAAATTCCATAGATTTTTAATAATCACCTTGTCAATAGATCAATACGAAGATTAATAGACTTTATGAATAAACACATTTCGAATCTCAAGTCATTCTACCATTTGCAATTAGAGTTTTCCATTCAGTAATTGAGAGCTTACATGATACTCTTATCACAGTAGGGTTAATTTCATTTCTCTGAGAATTATGGTGCCACACAAACCAAGGAAGAAGCAAGATGCATCAACACATGATTCCAGCCCAAACACAGGTATTCTCTCCAACACCACTTCACGAATTACAGACGCCATCAAGTCTTGGAGACAGGTCTATGTTATCTTGGAACATGAGATTCTTCCTTGTTTGGATGATTCAGTGGAAGAAGAAGATGAGTCATTCTCAGCCAAGCTTGGGTTGGTAGCTCAGTCTGCACTGCACAGGATTTTTGCTCGACCAAAGATAATACCCTACAATGACATGATAAGCTGGCCTCTGGAGCACGTTGAAATTCAAACCAGAAGCATTATCAATTACCAGAACACCTTCATTGGCTCCTTTCGTCTGGAGGACATACAAGTCATGTATAAACTATCTTTTTCACCCAAATACACATATAATGTATAATTTATTCTGGATTTTGAAAGGAAAAAATGCACTCAATATGGCAGAACTGGTCATGACATAATCAATACCTAGTGGGGAAATCTAGCCAAGTTTAAATCCAATGCTCATGGTATATATTCCACGGCATCTTTAGATGCTCACATTTTATACATTTCCATGATGCTTTGCCAACTATTTCGAAGGAAAAACCCTGCACATTTGACAGTTGAATGGGTGTCTATAATCAATGAAGTGGTCGAAGGCTATACTTTCAACTGGGCAAAAAATTTGTCGGATAACCTAGCTAAGGAGGTTGTCGAGTACAAATCGTTGAAATCAAGAGGCTAACATGCTCCTTTTTACATGTTCGCCTACATCATGGATGCCAATTGCTTCATGATTCCATTTCCCTTGATGAACTGGAGTTAGACCTCGTCTAGTTCCGAGCCTATACATTTCTACCACTCCAAACTATGGGAAGAAAATCCTAAATAAATATTTTATGAGATCTGACACAATGTAGCGGTTCCCATTCATGTAGCTATATATGGTCACCCTCCACCCAGGATTTCAGAGCACATTATGGGGAACTTAGGCACAATTGCAGATTGGTACATTGAACAAAACTTCTCTTACATCAAAGTGTTCGACTGCTTCGTTTCTCCCCATGCCATTCCAAAATTCTTGCCTGATAGGCTGGTTTGCAGAGAAGTGGCATACCAAACAGTTGCAGGAGGAATCGCCAAAGACTTGAAAGTGGCTCAAAAAAAGGTATGGCCATCTTTTCCCATACAAGTTGGCATGTTTACATTGTTAGATTTTGTTCATTCAAAAGTTGAGGTTGCGGCCTTAAAAGATGTCAAATTAGTTGACATTGAATTCAAAAAACATGATCCTCATATAATAGTAGAGAATCATTTGGGCCAATTCAACATGAAAAGATATATACACGAAGACTCCCCTTATGGCAATGTTTTTCGAGGAGCTAGATCCTATGAAGAAGTCAGAAACGGATTTCAATATTTGCCTCCTGACCAACAGATGACTTTCCTGAGCTTTCAAAACCACAGAAGGAACAACTTGCCTGAGATTTTGTAAGGAGAGTCAAAGCCCATTCCATCGTCACATGAAACTAGATCCACAAAACCCCAGCGAAGTAGCTCCATTGAGGACAAAACTGAACAAGTATTGAACCAAAAAGATGCATTATTTAAACATATAAAAGCATCAATTCCAGGCCTAAATGATCAAGAGTTATTAGCTTCCCTTGAATCCTTCATGAAAGATGATCATGCTTCTCCCCTTCATCACCAGTTACTACCACTATCACTCCCAGTCTTACTAGTGTAGAAAAGTCTACTGCACTTATTTCCCCTATTCCCTCAGTAACTCCTTTATCAACCAGTTTTGAGGTTCATAGTTCTGAAGTCATCCATCTAAACGAACTCACTCCCATCTCGCCTGAAGAGATGCCCCCATCAAGTTTCTTTTTCAATAAGAAAAGAAAAGTTATCATCAGAAAAGAATCCCATCAGAAAGGAGGAATGGCCACCAAGAAGCATAGAATAGTATATGATGGACATGAAAAAAATGACCCTGAATTTGCCAAAGAGGTTTCGGATTCACTAGGAGCATTTGCCACTGCCAACCAATGGTCAGTGGGAATTCTTTCAAAGCAACTGCAAGAAAAATTCTCTCTTGGTTGAACAATTGCATAATGAAATACATAGCACATAGCAGGTTATCACGAGCATAATGAATTATGACATAGAGTAAATCAGGTTGGCTTATAAACAACGAATGAAATAACTATATGAAAAACTAGATATGATTGTCCATAATAGTAATTCCATAATTGCTCAATGAGACAGTTAAATACAATAGTTGCAGACCATAATAGCTTCACTGGAAAAGACAAACACAGATAATACTTCATTCCAAAAGCAAGCATATGAAATTAATGAAAAGATCGAAGCTGTCAATCATGATCTATATCAAAAAATGGATATTATTCAGAAATACTATACAACAATAAATAATTCTCTGAAAAATATTTATGTGAAAGAAAACGATGCATGTATGGCCAGATCCAAATTTGAGGAATTCATTTTATGCAGGCAGAAAGCCAATATTCCTGGTCTCGCCCCTTTCTGACAATCTGAACAGGTGAAAGATGAAATGGCCTTGAAAGTTTGGGATACAAACCTACAAGAAAGAAAGAAACTTGCTAGGGAGGAAAAAGAGGCTTGTATGAATACCATTTCTGTTGTAGAGACAAAATTGGTTGAATTCAAAGGTAGTGATATCTTTGAGACACTCGAGCAAATTGACATAGAAAAGAACAAAGAAACTCCAGAAAGAATAAGGAAAGTATACAATCTATCATCCAACAGATGAACCAGATTGATTTTCTCAAGATCAACGAATTGTTGCTAAAACCTAGTTTGCAACACCAAATTAAAGCCCAAACAGTAGTGAATATCCAGGAGAAGTTACCACTAGTACATAAGAAGGTATTTGCTTTTGAATTGAACGAGAACATTGAACCTTCGAGATTTATCGTAGCATTGATGGAAATGTGTACCCAGTTCATTGAACAGTCGAAAGAAAGCACATACATGACCAAATAAAGGAGCTTATGAAGCGCTAGCACATCAAGCCATAACTCAACAAAATCTGCATTATGTTTTTCAATTTGGATTAAATTCTATATCTATAGCAGATATTATGGAAAGTCTAACTACTTCTAGCTAAGACAATTTTTGTATAAATACATAGATCTTATATCTTTTCCAGACTTCTTCTGGTTGAATATAAAACAGAGAACTTATCGAATATTAATACAAGAGAAGACAAAGATTCTAAATCTCCTTTGATTTGAATTATGTGTTTTCCATTCAGTTACAATTTTTTCATTTGTTCCTATTGTGAGTAAAAACAAGACCTTTGATTTGTGTAAATTGTTGCATTCTTGATCATCTGTCAAGGGCACATCTTCATTTTTTCTACTACTACAAATGAGTGTAATTCATACCTTACTTTACTTTAACAGTTTTGTCAATCATTTCTACATCGCTTAAAATTAAATTTACGACTAAGCTAACGTGATACTGCCTTTGTATTATATTATCATAAATTTCACTTAAAGTTACATCTTAGAAGCACTGTAAAAACACACACATTGCACAAGACTCTGCCATTAAATTGTCCAGTCCACGCCATGCCAGCGCAAAATAACTAAACAGTGATTAAAGCTATTAAAGCTAAAACCCCTATTATTAAGAACCCCTTACATTAAATGTTGAGGAATATGGCATTTCATGTCGCATATGCTGACAAAAATTCGATAAAACCGACAAAGGAAATCAGAATCAAAGAATATATCAACTTGCCTCATTCCAAATCTCCCGAACTGTCGAATCGACAATTTTCGGGTATGCTATGGTGATCAACAGTTCCCGCTCTCTTTCAAGATCAACGACTCATGGTTACTTCAGGCCTCCATACCTCTACATTTATTTTCAATTCAACCCGGCAGGGACTATGCTGCCATGCAACACTTGTTGTAAAGTGCATTTCATTTAAATTATAAAAGTGACTCATGCATAAAGTAACATTAATTTGTTTAAGTTGTTTTTTGCATGTAGCTTTAACCTATAAAGTAACTTTATTGTAAAAGTGATTCTCATTTATTTTATAAAAGTAGGTCACTTAAGCTATAAAAATTACTTATTTGTAAAACATGGCTTATAGGACAAAGTTAGAGAAGGAGGACAATTTTTTTTTAACTTGAAAACCTCATTGTCCACCCACCACCATGTGTACCAACCTCCACCTACCATATGGCACCTTGGTTACCATTTTTCACATGTTATAACTTAATCTTCATACGAGCATAACTTTATCTACCAAAGTCCATTTTCACTTCCCTTTTTTTAAACTATCAATTTATTTGAGAACCTTCCATCTAAATAATTAATTTCTACTTTTGGAGCCATCTTTTTTTTATATTATAATACGACCAATCCAAATGAGATCATGCTTCCTAGTTCAAATGACTTCTCATGGAAATCCTCTATGGGGATTTACTACAAAGTAGGGGACTTTATGGAGTTACCTTGGAAATAGAAATTGTCCCTCTTCAACCATTAAACATAGCTAAATGTGACAAGAAAAATCACGAAGCACATGGATTAATAGGAATGTTGATATCCAACAATTTGCAGTTTCACCTTCAAGGAATTAAGACCCAAGATGCAACTTGGCAAAAACAAGAAATTGTGTTGGGTAAACATAGTCAGATTAGAGCCCACCAGCTCAGAAATCAATTAATTGCTTTGAATCATAATGATTTCTCTTACATTGAGGATTTTCTAGCTAAGTTTAAGATACTTAGACTTTTACTTGCAAAATGTAAGGTAAAGAAGGAAGATGATCAACTCATATATTTTATTCTGCCTAAGCTTGGAAATGCTTATTCTATTTGTGTATCTACTTTTCACTCCACCAACCAAACACTTATGAGTTAAGGGGGTACTTACAAAATGCCTTCCTTTGAAACATCTTTTGATTCTTTGATTGTAGAACAAGATAAGCTCTTTCACCTTGATTGATTAACACTATAGGTACATCTAACAAAGCCTTGGTAGCACAATAGAAGTAAGGCCACGAGCATAAGAAGAAGCAACATCCTCATGATAACAAACAAAACAAAGGTCCCAAACCCTTTCAACTGGCTCCTACTCCCAATGTTGATGAAGGAACTAAACCAAAAGGCTAGCAAGAAGGTTGAGAGACATTGTATTTTTTGTGGGTGAGATGGTTATTTGGAATGTAAATGTTTTGGGAAGATGGAAGCCTTGGAAATAACAATGAAGAGGAGCAACATCAATATTGATATTCCTTCTTCTAACTCTTCTTTTCATGGACTTGCACTTTCTGCTTCCAATTTTTATTTCAATGCAACATCTACTAGTTCTTCTACTTAGTGGCTTATTGATTTTGGAACATCTTATCATATGGCTAAGGATAAGGCCATATTTTATTCTCTTGATGAATGTGACACCGGACACATATTTGTTTGTGATGGCATGTATCTTAGTGGTGTAGGGTCTAAAACAATTCAACTAGATGATGGCCATTTTAATGATGTATTATGTGTTCTAAGTCTTTCCCGCAACCTTCTACTAGTATGTGAAATCACTCTTTCAGGTGAAACAAAAACAACATAATTTTCACCTCACCAAGTTGTAATCAAGGATCAAAGGATCTCAACCTTGTCTTTCCAACTAGAATTGTTGATGATATTACTAGCTTGTAGAGATTTGACAACTTTAGGTCATTATCACTTCCATCAACTTTTTTATCACTCACAATGATGAAATGAGCAAACTTTGGCATGAGTGGTTTGGTCATCTAAACCATCGTTCATTGTGGCAATTATGTAAATAAAATATGGTGATTGGTTTCCTCTTGTTTCTTGTATCGATGTTATTAGTTCCAGTTTTGTTCTTTGCAAACAACATTAAGACAATTTTGACAAATATGTCTCTTTGAATGCCTCGACTCCCTTGCAGCTTGTTCATAGTGATTAATGTAGTCCACTTCCTTTTTCTTCTTTCTCTGGGTCCAAGTACTTCTTAACCTTCATTGATGACTTCTCTAGATTCACTTGGATTTATTTCTTAAAACTTAAGACTAAATATTTTGGCATGTTTTTGGCTTACAAGGCCCTTGTGGAAAAATAATCTAGACATTAACTTCAAAAGTTAAGAATGGATAATGGGGATGAATATGTTAACAACAAATTTACAAAATATTGCACTAGACGGGGCATTCAAATGCAACATATTGATCCATACAAACCAAACAAAATGGTGTTGTTGAGAGAAAGAATCACACGTCGAAAGAAACAACAAATTGTATGATCTAATCTAAGGGATTAAGTCCTTATTTTTTTGGCAGCAGCAATTAATTGTGCAAAGTAAATAGTTAATTCACTCCCACAAAGATTTTGAAATACATAACACTAAAAGAAGCATGGAGTAACATTAAACCGGATGTAAGCCACTTTCATGTGTTTGGTAATGAAGCATGGAGTAACATTAAACCGGATGTAAGCAACTTTCATGTGTTTGGTAATGAAGCATGGAGTTCACATTCCCAATGAGAAAAGAAAAGCATTATAACCTAAGAGTGAGAAGTGCAATTTTGTTGGATACTATGAATATGTAAAAGGTTGTATACTTCTTCAATCAAATTCAACATAAATTATTATTAGGAGAGATGTCAAGTTTGACGAAGGTCTCAGCCTGCATGCCTAATTCGATGTTTGTGCCATCATTGGTGAATGTGCCATATTATATTCCTAACTTTTCTACCAGTGCTCCTATTTTGGTTTCTTCTTCTGTAGATGATGACAATGAGGATGAAAATCCACCTCCACCTGCTCACCCTCCTCTAGTTGAGTCCATTGAACATGGAAATGTACTAGCACCACAACTTCCTAGATGGGTGTGTACAACACAAGGAGTGGTAAGTGATCTTATCGATTATCCTTTTGATCATAAACATACACATTCATAGTTCCAATGAGCCTCCTCTAATTTGGCTTGAGTTTCTAAGACTCATGATCCAGAAACACTTATAAAAGCTTTTGGCCATTCAAACTGGGATGCAACAATGAATAAAGAATATCATTCCTTAATGGAAAATGATACTTGGGATCTTGTCCCTCTTCTGAAAGGAAGAAGACTTGTCTAATGTAAATAGGTGTATAGAACTAAGTATGCATCAAACATAAGTGTTGAAAGACATAAGGCCCAAAGAGTTTCTAAAGGATTTTCTTGGGTGGAAGGAATTGACTGTACTAAAACCTTTTCCCCTATAGCTAAGAGGAATTCCATCAGCCTTGTTCTAACCCTTGCAACTTCATATAAATGGGAGGTCCATCAGATGGATGTTAAATGAACCTTCCTGCACAATTATTTGCAAGAAGAAATTTGCATGGAACAACCTCTTGACTATTCAAAACTACTCCAATCTTATATGTTGCCTTAAGAAATTTCTCTATGGCCTTAAGAAAGCTCCTTGAGCTTGGTATGAGAATTTCAATAGCTTTCTTTTTAATAACATATTTTCAACATGTCAATTGGTTTTATCTTGAATGGTTTGTGTTGAGGGGTGTTTCCCCCCCCACCCAAGTTCAACTCCCACAAGTGACATGTTTGGCTCCTAAATGAGCACGCTATCAAAAAAGCCTCAGCTTTCTACAAAATCTGGTTTACCTTGGGTACCATCCTCGAAATGAGGGGAAGTACCCTATGGGTTTCCTTGGGAGTTATTCCCTCTAAAAAAATAAAAATCAAAACAAAAACAAAAACATATTTTCAACGTGTCATTCTAACCCAAATGTCTATACCAAGAAAGTGGGTGACCATCTCATAAACCATGTTCTAGATGTTGATGACCTTATACCCACTAGTAGTGACCCCAAACATTTAACCCATGTGAAATCCAATCTTGAGAAGAAATTTGAAATGATAGACTTAGGACATTTGTAATATTTTATTAGCCTCCAAATCTTGCAAACTTAGGAAGGCATCTCCCTTTCCTTATCTAAGTATTCATGTGACCTTCTTCACTGCTTTCACATGAAATATTGTAAACCGACCCCATCTTCCTTTCAATCTAAACTCAAACTTACTGCCACTTGTACCACACCTAAGGTAGATGCCATTGTGTACAATCAGTTAATTGGTAGCATTTTGCATTTGACTCGTACCCATCATGATATTTAATTTATTGTTAGTCTTGTTGCCCTATATATGCAAATACCCCATAAGAGACATTAAAAAATAACAAGAGGATACTTCAGCATATCCAAGGTGCAATTTAGTTTGGCATGGGATACAATTTAGGGGGGGCTTCTTTGTTAGTTGGTTTCACTAATTTTGATTGGGTTGGTGACCTTGATGATCATAACTCTACTACATGTTGTGTTTTCATTCTTGATTATGAACCCATTATTTGGGCTTGTAAGAAGCAACAAGCCCTTTCTCTTTCTTTAGAATAAGTAGAGCATCTAGTCGTAGTTAGTGCAAGTCAAGAAGCCATTTGGATTTGAAAAAACCTTTCAAATTTTGGATCCTAGTAATAACATCCAATGACACTTTGGTGTGACAATCAAAGTGAAATTTAACTCACCAAAGATACAATTCAACATTGACACGACAAACATATTGAGCTACACATGCACTTCATTAGGAAGATTCTTTAGGATCGCATCCTTGAAGTGATCTACTGTCGAACAAATGATCATGTTGTAAACATTTTCACAAAGACCCGTACAAAAGCCAAGTTTTCAAAGCTTTAAGATATGTTAGGAGTTTAGGAAGTTGTCATTTTGGGGGGATGGGATCTAATGCTTCCTTCCTTCTCCTATTGTATTACATTTGTAAATCTTTCGATCCTATCCCAAGTTGTTCTAAAGTGGGGCTATTCGTATATTTAGACACTTTGGAGTTATTTAAGTTCAACTTGGTATGGTGTGTCTTCAAGTAAAGTGTGTTTCTTTAGTGTGTTTTTGTAGATAACTAATCTGATGGTCATGATTATGTTCTAGATATAAAGTGATCCAATGGTTCATCTTCTCCTTGATACTAATGGCATTTGATCTATGGCTTAGCACTTGATTGGCCCGTGATATTTATTTAAAGGGAATGGAGGGTCATTTATTGATGATCGATCGTTGAGAGATGCTCCTGCAAATTATTTTCTTTTTTATTGTTATATTGCCTCAAGTGGCCACATTCGCTCGGGTCATGGACTATTTACCTATTTGAGGGTTTTGATCACTTATACACTATTGTACTGATCTTTGATGTGTTTGTGTGAGCACATGCCTTAAGGTGTTTGACTTGTGTGGATATACCATGTTTAGCTAGATATGAATACACCACAAAAAAGAATAGAAAAATGCATTGAACTTGTTCAAAAATGTCCCATGGTTGTGGCATCTGCCTTTAGGAGATCATGAAGTTGCTTTAAACTCAACTTATGTTCTTGCTAGATCTTGCAAAACACATTGCAATATTAACATTTAAGCAAGAATGCTCAACTTGTAAACAATATTAAATAATCAAAGGTCACATATATATTCAAATGTGATCATTCAATGTATACTTATACACAACGTCACATGTTATTCATGTAATCTTCACTCATATTACACATAAAATGCATTGTATTTATCCCATATGCATTCTCATTGTTCTCCTTTTTATTTTAGATATTCAGTATATGAACCAATTTGATTCATTTCAACATTTATTGTAAAGATGACTCATCGATGTGTTTTTGGCTAAGAATAGTTAGCGGCGAGGGTATGTCCAATTCTATATAAGGACATTAGATGGACATGTAGAAGTAGTTTTTATGGTTGTCTTTGTAATATTTTCACTTAGGTTAAGTTTAGGATATAGTTGGGACATGAGATAGGGGCATGTCTTATCGTATCGTGGCAACTGAAAGAAAAGTGAGTAAGAAAGGGAGAACCAAGAAGGTAAATCCTATAAAACCCATCTTTTCTCTAGAACTGGAGGTATAGGTAAATGATGTTGTCGTGTAGCGACAAAACATGTTTATAGTAGAAAGCCACCTCGGGGCAAAGAGCCCAAGGAAGGAGATCAAAGAAAATCCGATATACCATTGGTATATGTCTTCTTGGACTACCCTATTTATCTCCCCTTTATCAAGGAGGAAGTGACTTGGTTATTTTTATTGATTGGATTTACATCCGCACTACAATCATTAAGCTGTGATTGTTTAGTTCATCAAGTATTTTCCATGAAAATTAATATGTTGAAACTTTTGCAGAGTTCTAATGTTGAAATAATGGATTTATCAATTTCAAAAGTAACGAATGTAATGGGTTTTTCAAGAGCTTGATAGTCAATACACATTTGTTTACTCTCCCGTGTTTGGTTCAACAATACATTATTTAAGTTTGCATTTTTTAGCATGTTCTTTATTTGGGCATTCATATGCTAAAAGCTTTCAATACATTTCAAGGTGATTTTATTGAGATCAACTCATGCAAGTTGGATATTTGCATTGAAGAATTTGGGATATTAGTATCATGTTTGGACAAGCACTTAACCAATATCCTTGATCCAAGGGATTCAAGGTGAAGAACATGTTTAAATAACTTTACCGACTATTGTGAGCATATTGTTGTGGCACAATTTATTCATTCTTCATCGATGGGGAGGCTTTGGGAGTGTGTTTAAGGGTCATCTACATGTGAAAGATAGTGTAGGAGTTGTTATTATTAGGCCACTAGGTCATCGTGTAGAGGTTGACGATCCCATGTGATTTTGTTGGTTCAACTACATAGTTGTTGTAGCAAAACACCTTGTTCATGGAAGGGTAGATTCACGTGTACATAAAATGTTGATTTTCAATTGGGATTCTCAACCATGGTAATGGGACATGGCACATGTTTTGCATCGGTCCACAGGTTGTAACTTTTTGTCCATATATTTCCCTTAACAACATTCTATCTAAGACAAGATGATGGGTTGTATAACAAAGTAAGAGAAATGGTGAAAGGAGGGCAAAGGCGTGAAGAGTCCATTCAACCCAGTGAGTTCATCATTGAAGTTGTTTACATCTTCTAATTTGTAAACCTAACTAGGAAGATATGTCTACAAGGACAAACAAACAAAAGGGTGAAATCCATAGGGACTAAAAATGGACTTATGATTATAGAATTAACATGATTTTATTTTCTTCTGAAACTAGATCTTTTCATTTAGTTTATAAATCCAATTTTGATGGAGAATAATGATCATGGGCTTTACCCCAATATTGTTGGAGTGGACATTTAAACAAAGTGGAAGTCTTGGGATGCAAATGGATTGAATACTTAGCAAAATTTTGTTTCACATTACAACAAAAATATGAAACCATTATAGTCTAAAGGTATCAATGAAGTTTTTTCTTAAATGAAGACAAATTGGATTTATTAAAGAAGGTTGTGGATTTTGAGAAAGAAAATAATGATTTACCGTGTTGGGATATATATAAGGAGGCTACCATGAATACCTTACAAGTCTGGTGGTAGAGGAGATTGTTTCAATTTCTCAATCATTGTATTATTTCTCCTCACAAATGCAGGATATGAAGCTTGTTGAATTGCATGTTATGATCATTGATTTATCACAAAAAATAATGTATAGGTTCCATTGCCCTTAGGTCTTGCAAGATGAAGTTATTCACATTCCTAAAATTGCTAACTAAGTTTGTTAATGACAATTATGTTCACTTTTTTCCTATAGTGAAGTTGATTATGGTTGTTTCTTCTTTGCTCCAACTATGGAATTTCTTTCATCTTATTTTTTAAATCTTGAAGATATAAAGGCAACATGATGACAACTCCATCTCAAACAATATCAGACTTGTGAGTAGAATGTAAGAACAACTTAATAAAATCATAATAGTTATGTAGCTTGTGTGGAAAATACGGGACACTATCTCATACAAATTGTTATATGATGTCAAGGTTCAAGTAAATGTAAGGATAAATCCTAGAATTTTTGTTAAATTTTATGGACCATGGATAACTACTCACTAGTAGATATTCTTTTATCCTTAAAAAGACTAATATGAAGAATTATGCCCTGAATAGTCCTTGTTTTAAGAGGAACAATCAAGTTCTTAAGTCGAGAATCAAATGTCTTTCATGATTTATCATGCAATGCTACATCATCTACATAATGTATTTCATTTCATCTCGAGTGCTAAATGTTATTTTCTCGCTAAGGAAGAAAAAAAGGTGCCATTGTCCTTAAACCTATAACAACCAGTGAACCTAATGGAATTTTTGAGTTGTACAATACACCAACTACGGAGCATAGCAAATATGTTAAGGAACCACTCCTAGTTTAGAATTATGACTACCTTGGTCATGAAAAGGAAGTAAGAGAGAAAGCCATTAAGAATATATTTTTTAAGAGTTCAAGGACAGTTATGATTTGGGTCTAAAATGTGTTTGAAATGAAGAAAAATACAACTTGCAAACCTTTTGAAAATGAATTATTCAGGCCATCAAAGAAGAGTTGCCGATATTAGAAAAATTATACTATAGATTTCAAAACTTTGATTATTATTTTCACTACTGAGTTTACTCTTGAGTTCCCATGTCATACTTTTTTGTCATTTGTGGACACCAATAAAAGTATCTTATCTCATCTATATGAAAAAAAAAAAGAATTTAGCATCCTATATTATCTAAATCTAATCTTCGAGTAGGGTATATAGGTCATGGTTATCTTGAGAATATTCTACATTATTATGTCAAATTCAAATAAGGAAAACATAGTATTTGGTAAAAACAATATGTAGAGATTGGTTACATTCCATTTATTGAAGAAGTAGTTGTTATGATGATTTGTCTTTAAGAAGGTCAACTTAAGATGGACATCAACTTAATAAGAATTTGCTTATGTTTCCATCAAAACACTCAAAAAATACATAAATGATCTTTGATATTTTCACTACAAGGAGAACACCTTGTAATGGAGATTTTTACGAAACCTTCTAAAAACATTTATCCCTTCTCTGTTTATAGAAGAGGCGGGTGGCCAGAGGTTTTTTGGGAGGTTTTTATATCGTTGCACCTAAATTGGACAAATGCACCGGTGCACTCACAAACATAACGCCTTGGTGCTGAACTAATAAGGCACATCGATAATTGTTATTAATATAAAATGATAAAATATCATTTTTTATTTTAAAAATAAAATAAAATGCATATTGGTGCTCCATGCTAAACTAAGAGCACTAGTGTGCATATGAAGGACACGTCGGATCAAGTTAGAATAACTAGTTATTTAATAAAAAGAAATAATTAAATAAATAAATAAACCTTTTTGGTGCATCGAAAAGACCTTTTTGGTGTATATAATAGTGGCGCACCAAAAGACAATAACAGTGCGCTTAATAGTACTATAGCCTCAAGTTTTTTAAGATATAGCAAAAATCCAACCAGTGCTTTATTCATACTACCATGCACCAATGCGTCTTATTGTATGGCACACCACGATAGGGTAAAATAAATAAGTGTATTGATGTGTTCTCATACTACATAATGCATCGGTGCATCTTACAATTGGTGTTGGGTACCATATGTATTATAAATAGTAGAAAACAAAAATATAGCAGCGATTACCAGCGAAACAACAAAATGTAGAGAACCAACACACCAAAAATGATACCTTTATTGATAGAAATCAATGTTCACTTGCCTCTTTGAGGGGGAAACCTCCAATAGAGCAACACCCTATTACAATAATTCTCAAGACAAGGATTTCTCATGCCTCCTACTAATTCTATCTTCTAAATAACATTATAGACGAAGATCTTTCTAGAAGCAGAAGCTTCTATTAAGTCTTCTTACATTAGACTTGTTCACATTATTAAATAGGCCTTATTAACTAATGTCAGCCATTATTACATGGAAAATATATTATTCTACCTATATGAGGGGTTAGGGAGGTTAGGTCCCTAACATGCCACCCCCCTTGGAGAACAACCTTGTTCCCAAGGCTTGAAATAAGGAAATTGTTGCATAATGGTGGTTGACTCCCAGGTGGCATCTTCTGGAGTTGTATCTTTCCACTAAACTAACAGTTCCTTGATGGTGAACTAATGAAGACGGCGCTCACATTGGTCCAAGACTGCTTGTGGTTACAACCAAATGGTGTTGAAATAATGTAACTGCGAAGAGCATTCTTATTATTATTGGATTAAATCCCCATTGCGGATTAATCATGTCATTATTATTATTATTGTTATGGATTAATCCCCATTGTGGATTAATCATGTTGGTAATTGTATAAGGACCAAATCCCCTTTTGCAGATTGGTCATCGGACAATTATAAAGGGCATAATAAGAAGTCGGCCCCAACAGTTATTATGGAAGACCCATAATTAATTAAAGGTGGGTTTACCCACCCAGAGTGAGAGGTCGGCCCTGCCAGTGGTGCCCTTTCACACGTGCCAATTTTGTATATATAGGAGGCTAGCGCCTCACTTCTAACACACAACTCACTTGCTCATTCTCT
>ML777605.1:826580-858057 GCA_009831015.1 Picea engelmannii | reverse complement strand
CATATGTTCTATATATATGAAACTCTCATCATTGTAATAACATCAATTTAATATAATCATTTTCTATTGTATTCGTGTCTCTGTGCATGGTTATTCTTCTTGTGATCTTGGTTATTACTATTGCTATTGTTCATGGTTTATGCTTCAGTTCAAGTAAAATTATAAAGTAACTGAATGTAATTGAATAACATTAAAATCCAACACTCAATTAGGTCTTCAGAGCTTCTTTTGTAGCGATTAAATAAAATAATGTTCTCATCTAGCCATAAAAGATTATGGTTGGAATCAATACTTAAAATAGTAGCTTGTTTAGTTGTAGTCCTAACATTAAAGTCTCCTAGCAGGAGGATATTACCTTCAGTTTTCAAACTATAAATATCCTGTTCTAAATTATTATAGGGACAATTGTTATCTAGATTGTTTTTCTTATAGAAAGTAGAATTATTAGGTGCAAAATAACAAATTGTTATATACAACTTCTTAGCATTGGTGTTTAAAATTTGGTCAATATTATTTAGTTGAATGTGAGGATAAATGCTCTATTTAATATAACAAGCCATGCCTCCTATTCTACTACAGTGTAATTTTTTGTTCCATGTCGACCACAAGACAAATCCTTCTATGTTAAGGACTTTAGACATCTCATGCTCCCAAGTTTCAATTAGACAAATAATATCAATGTCACTCGAGATCCAACTTATCATAGGATCTCCGCGCCATAGAAAGCCACGATAGTTCCAAAAAATGATCTCAGTGTTCCAAATTTCTATTTATTATTATCCTTTTGGTCTTCCTTCTTTCCTAGCTTCGTTTACCTTTTGAACTTCTTCCTTCCTTAATTCAGCTTTGGTCTTTGGGAATGCGTTATAAATATTCTTGACCCTTTTAAGCTCAGAGATTTACTAAGTATGTTATATTTATGGTCATTACAACTTATTTTAACACATATCAACCTATCTTTGTGATCAATTATTTTTCCTACCCTGTTTGTTTCTATGAGGTAAGTTGTATCAATTTGTGATTTATTATTTAACTCTTGTTTTACTATTGCTAGTCATGGTCCAGTTCGATTAGCTTATTCATTTCCTCTTTGATGAGTTTGATATCCAAATTGTTTTCCATATTACCGAGGGTCAAATTACCGAAGGTCAAATTGTTGGTTAGTTTTACTTCTAGCTCTTTAATCCTATCTCCCAAGTTGTGATTTTTTTCAACCTCTCCTTCTTGGGTTGATTGTT
The DNA here is from genome assembly GCA_009831015.1 of Picea engelmannii. NCBI lineage: Eukaryota > Viridiplantae > Streptophyta > Pinopsida > Pinales > Pinaceae > Picea > Picea engelmannii. The sequence continues at coordinate 856,819 of ML777605.1, read as the reverse complement.
TATGTCTTTCAATATCTTGAATCTTATCCTTCATTTTCTGTAATTTACTCTTGAACCCTAAGAATCTATTTTCTATTTGAGTTTGAATGGTATATTTGAAGAGTATTTTTTTTTATCAATCAATGCCTCTAGCTTTATTTGGAGTTTTACCTCTCTTTCTTCACTCATTTTTTCTAATGATTCTAACTCTATTTGACTTTTGACATTTTTCTATTTTTATTTTTTCTACTGATTCCATTAGGCCGAGTTTTTGCAATAGGTGGTGGAGTGCTCATATTGAAAAGAATTGAAAAAATGTAACAATTATTATTTTAGATTGACTTTAAAAATGGAAATTATTATTTTTAATTGATAGTAATGATATTAATTATTATCTCCAATTGCTCCCCTAAACTACAAATCCAGATAAACTACAAAAAAGGTAAAAACCAAAGAGAAGTACTATTACCATTCAAAACCACAGATATACAATGTGAAAAATAAAATATCTCCTTCAAAACAACATAGAAGTATTATTTCCGCTAAGAACTATAAACATATAATTTTAAACGGTAGAGAAGTATTATTCCCATTCAAAAACTGCAGAGAAATATTATTCCCATTCAAAACGGCAGAAATAACTAATTCACATTCAATATTCATGGCAGAGAAATATTATTCTCATTCAAAACCGCAAAAATCCAAAACCACTAATTCACATTCAATATTCATGTTAATTTTTTTCGAGTAATACTCCCACTATAAATATTTTTTTGAGTAATACTCCCACTATAAATATTTATGATAAAAGGTAAAATTCTTCTATATAACTTGTGCGAAACATGGACCTCATTTTGTAATTTAATAGTAATATATCAATACCTCTGTTTTACCTCTGTTGCCGTCGTTGGAGGATGTTTGAGGATTTGGTTTTAGATGGTGCTTTTAGACATTGATTACTAAAGATAAGATTATATTCTTGTTCTGGTTTTAGAGGTTGGGATAGATAAATGGAAGGTGCGTAGGTAAATTAATGAAAACGTTGTCACCTTAATCATTTTCATCCTGTCTTCATATAATTTTTGTATTTTTTGTCTGCCTTCAGTGTATAGGAAATCCATATATCCATTAAAAACCGTTTTATCTTAGAACTGTGTGATTTAAATAAAAAGTTATTATTTTGTTGATGCATTAATGTTTGTATACCTTTCAAAACATTATAGTGAACAAGTGTGGATCTTATTTTACAATTAGTTAGTTACCATTGTACTGATGGTAAATCCTATTGAAATTAATACTATTTATCAATCATTTAAATAAGTTTAAGACTTTACTCATTGTAAAGTCTATATTATTTATCAACAATTCAAATAAGGTTATTAGTGTAGTCATGGTAAAGTTTATTGACATAAATAATATTTAACAATTTAAACAAATGAGGTTATATTATTTTATCATCAACAATTTAAATAAGTTTAAATTGTAAAGCCTATATTCTTTATCAACAATTCAAATAAGGTTATTAGTGTAGTCATGGTAAAGCTTGTTGAAATAAATAATATTTAACAATTTAAATAAATAAGGTTATACTATTTTATCAACAATTCAAATCAAATAAGGTTATTATTTATAAGTAATATTATTTATCAATAATTCAAAATAAGGTTTTGGTTTTGATTTATTTTTATTAATATTTTTTGTTTTTTTCTTTACTAAATTTTTTATTCTTTTCTATTAAATATAAAATTAATTAATTCAAAATAAAGTTTTGGATTTAATTTCAAAGAATTTGACATCTTAATTTTTATCTTTACTAAGATTTTTTTTGTTTTTCCCTTTACTAAGAATTTTTGTTCTTTTCTACTAAATATAAAGTATAAAATTGGAACAAAGACACAGGACCTCCACAAAGAGAGTGATTTATTAAGACAAAGGACCTGTCCAAAGAAAATGGTTTTGGAGTTTATTTTCTTATATCAAATCACTCTATTGATGTTGGTGTAAGTTAATGCCTTCCATTTATTAATAAAATTACTTTTTCATTTCCCCACTTGCACTTGGGTTGGCTTTTATCATGCATGGTTTCAATGCCATTTCTTCATCAAAGTGTATCTTGGATAAAGTGTGTCTTACCAATAGAATGGTTGTTGGTTATTAAAGTGTATCTTTGTATCTTACCATTGGTTATTGTTTTATTTTATTTTACTCATTTCATTGGTTTGTTGTTGAGTTTACACAAAAATCAATTAAGAGTTTTAACATGAGTTTACTAAAAAGGTTTGTGAAAATTAAACAATTTAAAAATAAAAGAAGAAATAAAAACTTGTAAGTAATTGGTTTATTTAATATAATATTTGATGATAGAATATTAACAAAATTATCAAAATTATGTATAATAAAAGAAGGATTTGTAGATGAACTTGGAGAATTTGTAAACAAATAATTATTGAGTAAAAATGTAATATCTTTAGGTCGAACCCAATTGTAATGTAAATGAAAATGTACTTAAGCTGGTGAGCTGTTTGATATTATTTGTGTATGCACCTTTCATGGCATAGTGCGCACATGTACTACACAGTAAAATGAAGAAGTGTGCACATTCCAAGATACCGTGCACAACAACTTAAGTGTGCGTGATTTTGAGGCCAGGGAGCCTTTGTGTATATGTTGTGTTTTATAGGTTGGTGAACCAGTTTTGTGATTATTAGGCCGGAGAGTCTAGATGTTAAAGGTCGCATCTACTTTTGTATATGTCTCAGCATTAATATAAAAGACATCGTTGCGTGCAGATCGACCACGATAAAAGAGTATGGGGGACTAAACTCCACTAGTTAGGAAAGGGTGGGGGCTGAAAGTTAAGGAAAATGGGCTAATTCAAGGAGCGTAAGCCAAAAATGAATATTATATTAATATTTCTTAAAGTATAAAGTATGGATAATTATTTTATCCTAAGTTCTAAAGATGGGGACAAGTGGGCCAAAGTAGCTCCCAACATGACAAGTGTCAAGTTGGGGACATGCATACATATTGTTTGGACTTAGTTCATTTTTCATCATTCTTTCGAGGATTCCTCCCATCATTCAGTGATCCAGTCAATCATCCATGAGCATTCACACACTCATTGAGCTATCTTCCGTACTTTCATGTCATTGTACCTAAACCTGTATCCATAGCCATACGTGTTTGTGGAGCTGGTTAGCTTGGGAGCTGGACTGAAGAAGCGGGTTGTCAGGCCTGTGGGATATTGAAGAGGTGGGTTGTCAGGCCCATGAGCAATTCTTCTCTGGGTGAGAGAATTGTTGGGAATTGATTCCTTGAAGGTGCTAAACTGCAACTACAGGGCTCTGAGACTTCTTGTCCGACCTGTTGCTGAAGCTCAGAAAGGAAGTGGGGCAGCCGAAGGACTGTTGAATAGAGAAGGGGCACACTTCCTGGGGTGGGACAAACATGTGAGGAATGAGGGACTGTAGGCTGTTAGTTTGAGTGGGCACCTGTGACAGAGTCTTTCCTGTTGTCTATGAGCCATTATCCTGGTTAGGAATCCCTTTACCCGGGTGGAGTTTAATTCCAGCTTGGGGGTGACCCACTGTTGAGAGTGATGAGCAGTGTGGTCTAAGGCTGGGAGGTTCGTGGAAGGTCTGCACACAGTTGGTGATATTCTTACCAAGATAAGTGTCAATTGTGTGATAAATTTACATGCTGCATTACTATTTACATGTTTATTTTTGTGGGTTTATCCTATGTGTGGTTATAACTGTCTTTATAATTATAAGTATTGCCTGTATATGCTGCATGTATGTGTTTACTGTTATTTCAGTATGAATCCGTGCAATTATACAATGCATTTGTCTGTTTACGTTTTACATATAAATTTTCGCAATAATTCTGTGTGTATATGTTTTAATTGCATGTAGTTCGAAAAATTTATGTGGCATAGCTCAGTTGAATGTTGGGTATGTTACAGTATGTTCCCCAGAGAGAACAAAAGCATTCTCTGGAGTAGCATGGCTCGACATGGGTGGTCGGGGACGTTACAATATGGTATCAGAGTTTCAGTTTTCAACACTGAGCCTGGATGGGTCAAACAAGTTGAGTTGAAGCGAAATTTCATAGAGGATTGATTTTGAAGTGGCCAAATTTCAAGTCACAGAGCGTCCATGGTAAATTTTAGGAGCAATGACGCGGAATTGGGAAAACCCCCAATTCCTGTTGTTAAATTCACGAGAAAATGGAGAGATTCGGCCAAGTGGTGAGATATTATTGGTTTAATATATGTTCTACCAAATTCAGACCTGTAATTGGTCGAATTTGATGGTATAGTGAAGCCATGACAGATGGAGCGAGATTAGTAAATAAAATTCTCAATTCGTGAATTGATTTTGGGTAAATTCGTTCCAGAAATGTCAACCCACATCGATTTGTTGTTGCAGAGGTTGCACTAGTGTTATCGGGGTGAAATTGAACGAATTTCATAGTTGCAGAATATCTATGGTAGAAATTGGGAAAAAGTTAGAAAAAAACCCCAATTTTTGCAGCGGAATTCACGAGGAAATTGATGTGCATAAAAATGAGTGTGCGCAGGTGGGCGCACTAAAAATGCATGATGCACAGTGAAAAGCTTGGGATATGTAAAAATTGGGCATTGTGCGAAAAGATGTTTGCGTGCGGGTGCGCGCGCTAAAATTTGACGCCAAGCAAAAAAATGTTGGTGTGCGATTGCGCATACTAAATTTTGGCGCCATGCGGAAAAATGTTGGTGTGCGGGTGCGTACGCTAAATTTTGGCACCACGCGGAAACATGTTGGTATGCGGGTGCGCGCGCTAAATTTAGCATTGCGCAGTGTGGATAGAGTGATGCATGCGTAATACTAGCGCACGGTGTGCATACACATGATAAGGTGCGCACGGTGTGCACACACATAATAATGACGCGCGTGGTATGCACAATATTGGCAGAGCGCAGAGGAGTTTAGTTGGTGCGTGCACAATATGGGTATATGTTGTCACGCGATAGTTTAATTAATGGTGCACGCAGAGTATTGGTGCGCGGTGGGGGTGTACTAAACTTTGGCATGGTGCAGCGCGTAGAGTGAAATGTGTGCGGAATACTAGTGCACGATACAAAAATTGCATGAAACAGGTAATAGTGCAAGAACCAAAACTGTACGCGGTGGATATTAGCGCGTGACACAAAAGCAGTGCGCGCAAGTTATTGGCGCGACAAACAAGTGATGCACAGTGGTTATAGGTGCGTGGAGCATGATTTACCTTGTGGAGTTGCTGCGCATGGTAAATATGGGTGTACAGGTTAAAATTTGTGCGCGAGAAGTTGTTTGGATGGTGAAAAACAACGAAAAACCAACGAAATTCCGCGACATTTTATACTATTTGAACGCCATCTTTTTGCAGTGCGTTTTTGAGGCCCTTAAGAGTGTTTTTAACAACGCAAAAACCATAAGAATAGAATGTACCAAGGTACTCTCTATCTCTGCAGCTCAAATAAAAGAGCTCGGAGAGATCTTTCTAATGGTGTAACCTGCTCGTCAAATAGAGCTTTTATGAGAAAGTTACAACGTAAGCAATGGAGAGTAAAATTTAAGACCCATCTAACTTCCAAGAGCCATAACTTTCTGCTCCAGAATCAGATTGAGGTGCAAAAGAAGTCAATGGAAATATATTGAAACATAGAAGACAGTCCTAGAGCTCAATTAAATTTTTAGCATGTGAAAAATGTTTAAGATGAAAAATAAGGTACCTGTAGAATTCCATACCAAAAACATGAATTGGTTTAGAACTTCAGCAGGTTGTAACTAGCAGCCCAGAACCCAGAAAGAGGTGAAACTTGGACAAAGTGTCCAAAATATGTATATGAAGAAATCTAATTGAACTTCTACGAAAAATCCAAAGGGGTAGGTGCAAAAATTCATAATTACAACGCAAAGTTGCGCCAAGTTGAAATGTGAACAAAAAAATTAATGGACAATTTTCAAATAACCATAACTTTCTTCTCAAGACACGAAATTGAGCATGGGAGTTGGAGTTGGAAATATCTTGGACAGTGGAATCTAAATAACCACCCAGAAAATTGATCTGAGCATTCATTTTTTCAGAAAATCAGAAGAAAGAGTTCTGATATATTATTGAACCAAAATGGTTCATATTTTCATGAGATTGTTGAAACAATTAGTCTGACAAAGTTTTGTTGGTTGAACATTTTGCAGAGTTAACACCAACTAGATCAGATCAGGATCAACACATAGTCTCGAGGAATGGAAGAGGCACATGGGACATACAACCAGGAAGATGAGATCAGAGGGATGGATGTCCATTTGGGCTTTGAAGGAACAAAATCCAATGGACATGGAGAAGGAAGGGATGAAAACATGAATATGGTAGAGACCATTAAAAATTTGCAGAAGGATGTCCAAATCCATAAAGCTGATAACAGGATGAATTCAACATGAAGTTAATGCAAAGATTGAACAAAATAGAAAAGAAATTGGATAAGGAGAGTGGCTCAAGAAAATCAGGAAGTCGCAAGTCTCTTGATGAGAAAAGAAGAACAAGAAGTGTTAGTAGACATCACCAACACTCCCCGAGGCATTCCAATAAGAGAGCACAAAACAACTCAAGTCCATCCCCTGTCAGGAAGCATAAGAGTTCTGGGGTGGATGAACTCCGAGGAGAAATGAAGAAAATCAAACCTCCTACATTTGATGATGAGCACAAGAAGAATGAAGATGCAGAAACATGGTTGTTCGGCATGCGAAAATATTTTTAATTGCATAATTATTCTTCTCATGTAGAAGGAATAATTGCCATCTATCAACTCAAGGGAAAGACATCCATGTGGTGGGATCAGTTTGTGCAGGTGAAACACATTAAAGAGAAAAATGTTACTTTGAGGGAATTCAAGAAGTATTTTGAGAATAAATACATGACTAAGAGATACTATGACAAGAAAATGAAAGAGTTCTTTGAACTCAAGCTTGACAGTATGACCATAGATGAATATGACAAAAGGTTTTTAGAACTGCTGAAGTATGTCTCTTTCATCAATGATGAGGCAGTTAAGATTCAAAGGTATTTGAGTGGATTGCCATTATTCATTAGTGGCAAAATAAAATATGATGATCCCAAGACATTGGAGGAGACCATAAGGCAAACTAAATGCTTATATGATCAACAAAAATCAAGACCAACTTTCCAAAAAGCTTGAGAAGACAAAAATAAATTCAAGGTGGATCAGAGGAAGAAAGGATCTAAGCCACCATTCTTCAGAAATAATACTCATGGACAACCAACTTTTAGAGAACCCAGAACGATTGAGGCAGGAGGTCAAAGGCCAAGGCAATCACCTATACAATGTCGTGGTTGTAAAGAAGATCACATGTTCAGAGATTATCCTCACATAGGTGAAAACGTGAGGACTGTTCACAATGTACAACAAGCTGAAATAGTGGAGGACATGGGCATAAATGTACCAAGGATATATGCAGCCCTGGATAACAATAAAACAGAGTATCGGTCGCATATGATTGAAGTGGAAGGTATGATCAACAACCAAACCATTTCTATTTTAATTGATTCAGGAGTTAGTCATAGTTATATAAATCCTAAGATGGTGGAAAGTTTTCATTTGCCAAGAAACAAGCATGAAAAATCTTAGTTGGTGCAGCTGGCTACCAGAGCCAAAAGAAAAGTTAATGAGATGGTTAAGTCATGTCTTATGAACATGAATGGATTGGACACCAGGGCAGATTTGAACATCTTACCTTTAGGTTCCTATGACTTTCTAATTGGGATGGATTGGTTGGACCAACATCATGCTATCCTATACTTTCATAACAAGACATTTTCTTGCTTGGATGAGGAAGGGAGCCTAAGGAGAGTGTAGAGAATTCCCAGGGCAGTAACCATCAGAGAAATTTCAGCATTACAGCTGAAGAAATGTTACAGAAAAAGGTGTCAAATATTTGCAGTCCATATGGAAGAGAAACCTAAAGATAAGGTGCCAAAATTTGAAGATCATGCAGTCTTGGAAAATTTTGAAGATGTGTTCAAGGAGGTACCAGGACTACCCCCAAAGAGAGATATTGATTTCTCTATAAATTTAATTCCTAAAACAACTCAAGTGTCAAAGACTCCTTGCAAAATGAGTACCCCAGAGCTGAAGGAGTTGCAAATGTAGCTTGAAGAATTTCTGAAGAAGGGATATATACGCCCAAGTGTGTCACCTTGGGGTGCCCCAGTCTTGTTCGTGAAGAGGAAAGATGGGACATTAAGATTGTGCATTGATTTCAAATAGTTGAATAAAGTGATTGTAAAGAACAAATATCATCTGCCAAGGATTGACGATCTCTTTGATCAATTGAAGGATGCAAAGATATTTTCAAAGATAGATCTCAGGTCATGATAGCTCTAGGTAAGGATTAAAGAGGAAGATATCAACAAGACCGCCTTCAGAACAAGGTATGGACATTATGAGTTCACAATGGTGCCATTTGGGTTGTCAAATGCACCAACTGTTTTCATGTGCTTAATGAATGGTGTTTTCTGAGAATATTTAGACAAGTTTGTCATTGTATTTTTGGATGACATTCTTCTATATTCTAAATCATAGGAATAACATGAACAACACTTGAGGATGGTGTTGCAAGTATTAAGGGAGCATCAGTTGTATTCCAAATTGAGAAAGTGCTCATTTTATCAGAAGCAAATTCATTATTTGGGACATATCATTTCAAAGGATGGGATAACAGTGGATCATGATAAGATAGAAGCCATTAGAGAATGGTCAGTGCTAAAGAATGTGACAGAGGTCAGATCATTCATGGGCCTTGCAGGCTACTATAGGAGATTTATTGAAGGATTCTCAAAGATTGCACACCCAATCACTTCCTTGCAAAGAAAAGGTGTGAAGTTTCAATGAACATTGGATTGTGAAAAGAGTTTCCAACACTTGAAACAATTATTAACAAATGCTCCAATACTAAGGATTGTAGACCCAAATGAAGACTTCATTGTATGCACAGATGCATGTAAAGAAGGACTTGGTGGAGTCCTTAGTCAAAATGGATTTGTTATATGTTATGAATCAAGGAAGTTGAATGAGCATGAAATACACTATGCCACTCATGATTTGGAGTTGGTAGCCATAGTGCATGCCTTAAGGAAATATAGACACTACCTCATGGGGAAATATTTATTTGATCATCCAATTCTAAATGTTAGGCAAAGTAGATGGTTAGAATTTCTAAGTGAATATGACTTTGATATAAAGCATATCAAGGGGAAATAGAACAAAGTGGCTGATGCACTCAGAAGAAGAGTGGATGAATTGCATGATACAACCATTAGCATGTACCAATCATATTTGAAACACAAAATTTTGGAGGCTGCAAATTTAGATTTGCAATACAAGGAATCAATGACAAAATTACAACAAGGTAATTTGCTGCAGAAAATTGAAGAATACAAGCTAGATAATGATGAAATTATCATATACAGGGGCATGATTTATGTACCAAATTCTTAGGAATTGAAAAATCTGATATTGAGAGAAATGCATAATGTACCTTATGCTGGGCACCCAGGTTATCATAAAACTATTGCAGCTATCGAGAGCCAATATTATTGGCCAGACATGAAGAAAGAGGTTGTTGATTTTATTGCCAAATGTTTGGAATGTCAAAAGGTAAAGGCTGAGCATAGACACCCAGCTGATTTGCTACAACCATTACCCATTCTTGAGTGGAAATGAGAAGTTGTAACAATGGATTTCATCACCAAATTTCCAAGAACAAACAAGCAACATGATTATATCATGGTAGTGGTGGATAAACTTACTAAAGCTGCCCATTTTATTCCAGTTAAGCTCACTCACAAGGAAACCAACATTGCTGATGTTTATATGAGAGAAATTTCTAGATTACATGGCATACCCAAGACAATTGTGTCTGATAGAGATTCAAAATTTACCTCAAAATTTTGGAAATGATTATTTAATGGATTTGGAACAAATTTGAATTTTAGTACAACTTATCATCCAGAATCAGATGGACAAACAAAGAGGGTGAATCAAGTGATTGAGGATATGTTGAGGATGTATGTGATGGATAAACCATCAAAATGGGAAGACGACATACACTTGGTAGAGTTTGCTTATAACAATGGGTACCAGGCATCACTAAAGATGAGCCCATTTGAGACACTTTATGGCAGAAAGTGCAACGCACTAGTAAGCTGGGATAACCTAGCAGATAGAGCAGTTGTTGGACCAGATCTACTCAGGGAAATGGAGGAGCAAATGATAAAAATAAAACAAAATTTAAAGGCTGCCCAAGAGAGACAAAAAATCTATGCTGATAAGGGAAGAACTCACATGGAATTTAAAGTGGGATACCATATATTTTTGAAAGTGAAAGCCAACAGAAATTACCTGAAGTTGGGAAATTGTTCAAAGTTGATAGCTCGCTATTGTGGACCATTTGAAATCCTAGAGAGGATTGGTCCAGTGGCTTATATGATTTCATTACGTGCATCTATGTGTGTTCATAATGTATTCCATGTATCATTGCTCAAGAAATATATACCCGATGTTAATCATGTTATTGATTGGAATGTGATCCAGGTGGAGCAAGAAGGCGCTTTCCAAGTGCATCCGGTATGCATTTTGGACCGTAAAATCAAACAGCTCCGGAATTGAGCCATAGGGCTTGTAAAGGTACAATGGACCTAGTACGATCCCGAGGATGCTACTTGGGAGCAGGAGGATGCAATGCGGGCATAATACCCGCATCTTTTTGAGGATTTTTGAAATTTTGTTGTGTATGAGTACATAATGCATTGAGGACAGTGCATAAATAAGGGGAGGGGATTGCAATATCCCTAGGCCGAACCCAATTGTAATGTAAATGAAATTGTACTTAAGCTGGTGAGATGTTTGATATCATTTTTGTATGCACCTTTTATGGCATAGTGTGAGCATGTACTGCGCAGTAAAATGAGGAAGTGTGCACATTCCAAGATATCGCGCAACAACTTAAGTGCACGTGATTTTGAGGCCAGGGAGCCTTTGTGTATATGCTGTGTTTTATAGGTTGGTGAGCTAGTTTTGTGATTATTAGGCCGGAGAGCCTAGATGTTAAAGGCCAATGCGTCTACTTTTGTATATGTATCAACATTAATATAAAATACATCATTGCGCATAGACCGACCACAATAAAAGAGTATGGGGGACTAAACTCCACTAGTTAGGAAAGGGTGGGGGATAAAATTTAAGGAAAAGGGGCTAATCCAGGGAGCTTAAGCCAAAAAGGAATATTATATTAATATTTCTTAAAGTATAAAGTATGGATAATTATTTTATCCTAAGTTCTAAAGATGGGGACAAGTGGGCCAAAGTAGCTCCCAACATGACAAGTGTCAAGTTGGGAACCTGCATACATATTGTTTGGACTTAGTTCATTTTCCATCATTCTTTCGAGGATTCCTCCCATCATTCAATCATCCAGTCAATCATCCATGAGCATTCACACACTCATTGAGCTATCTTCCATACCTTCATGTCACTATACCTGAATCTGTATCCATATCCATACGTGTTTGTGCAACTAGTTAGCTTGGGAGATGGACTGAAGAAGCGGGTTGTCAGGCCTGTGGGATATTGAAGAGGTGGGTTGTCAGGCCCATGAGAAAATCCTCTCTGGGTGAGAGAATTGCTGGGAATTGATTTCCTGAAGGTGCTAAACTGCATCTGCATGTCTTTGAGACTTCCTGTTTGGTTTGTTGCTGAAGCCTGGAAAGGAAGTGGGGCAACCGAAGGAATGTTGAATAGAGAAGGGGCACACTTCCTGGGGTGGGACAGACATGTGGGGAATGAGGGATTGTAGGCTGTTTGTTTGAGTGGGCACTTCGACGGAGTCTTTCATGTTATCTATGAGCCATTATCCTGGTTAGGAATCCCTTTACCCGGGTGGAGTTTAGTCCCAGCTCGAGGGTGACCCACTGCTGAGAGTGATGAGCAGTGTGGTCTAAGACTGGGAGGTTCATGAAAGGTCTACATGCATTTGGTGATATTCTTACCAAGATAAGTGTCAACTGTGTGATAAATTTACATGCTGCATTACTATTTACATGTTTATTTTTGTGGGTTTATCCTATGTGTGGTTATAACTGTCTTTATAGTTATGGGTATTCCATGTATATGCTGCATGTATGTGTTTACTGTTATTTCAGTATGAATCCATGCAATTACATAATGCATTTGTCTGTTTACGTTATATATATAAGTTTCCGCAGTAGTTCTGTGTGTATATGTTTTAATTGCATGTAGTTCGAACAATTTATGTGGCATAGCTCAGTTGGATGTTGGGTATGTTACAATATGTTCCACATAGAGAACAAAATCGTTCTCTGGAGTAGCATGGACCGACATGGGTGGCCGGGGACGTTACAAAAGGTGTATATATAATCTCAATATCAAAGTGGCAGACACAACCATGATTGTAATACCCCCAGTTTGACCTCCAGGTTGTAATTGTATATGTATATATGTTATATAGGTTGGGGAGTTAGATAACATGATCGAGGGTTGTAATCATCCTTGTGTAAATCTCCAGTGAAGTACTCAATAATATATTGTTGAACCATTCGTTGATGGTACTAGTGTTGTGGTAATTGAATTTACCAGGGTCTCTGGAATAGACTCAATAAATGCTTCTAGAATTGATTCCAACTGAAGGCTCAGGAAGGTCGACTGACATATGACATTGCTCGACTTGACCTGATTATTGGTCGTCGACTTGTGTTTGCAGTGAACTGACATATTCTATTGGTCGACCCATTCTATGGTTGACAGACTCAACTACCTAGTCGACTGACATATTCCATTAGTTGACTCAACCCGACGACCAACACACTTGATTGCCTAGTGGAATTGTCTTTGAAGTTGACTGATATATTCCATTGGTTGATCGACTCGATTGCTTAGTTGACTTGTCTTTGGAGTCCACTTAGATATTATATTGGTCAACTACTTTGCTTAGTTGGCTTCCTTGCCCTGTCAACTAATCAACTAGACCCTCTAACAAGTAAAGTTACTGGAATGTTGGTTCAGAGGAGAATATGTTTGAGGAGTTCAAGAGTTGGATTAATGCATCAATGTTCCTTAGAAATTGAAATGACAACCATGCCAACAAAGATAAGGTTTTATAAACAATTTTTTTGGAGGAAAAAACTTGTTTTGGCCATAATATGAGTGGAAAAGATTGGATTCAGGTGAAATCTTGGGGTTTGGTCCACAATGTTGAGGGCTACAAAAGTTCCAATGAGAGCTATGGGCCAATTCATTTCCAGATTTAGAGAAATTGTAAATTAATAGTTTTTGAAGAATTGGGTGGTACTCTATGACAATAGCCCTGTTGTTATTGATATTTTGATACGAAGTCCAAGAAGTAGACACAAAAATAACTAGTGGATCATCTGGCCAAATTCCAAGGGATTTGGAATGGGGATGCAGAAGTGGACAAAAATCCACTATTATGGGACACTTTTTTGGGATTTTTGGGATCTCCGGAGGAGGGAAAGAGAACTCATACTTAAAAAAAATTAAATATTATATTACTCAATATTTTAGCTCCTTATCAAGCCATATAAGTTTTCCTTACTAAATATTTATCAGTTTTGTTCTGTTTGGGACATGGCTAGTTTGGCTAAAAAGTATGGGAAAAGTGCAAAAATGATAAAGTCGACAATTCCAAATTGTTGTATAATTTGATTGGAGCATCAAATTAACAATATGAGAGTTGCTATGTACTCAACATCATTAGTATTATAAATGCCTAATATAATTGTTTTCTAGTTTCTAACATATTTTCTTCTACAAGTAGAAGAAGTTGACCTCTAAGATTAATTGTAATAGTAAGATGTGCATAAAATGGGTAAAATGGTCTATTTTAGAGAGCCACAACTTTCAGTCCAGAACTTAGATCAAGTCATGAGTATAGCCATTGGAAAGGTAATCCATAGGATAAAATGACAGAATGTCTAAGTTTTGAAAAGATTCCTTTTGGTTGATTTAGAAAGTTGTAGGAACATGACATCTGGATTCAGTGAACATTGCGATTGTCAACCTGGAGGATCTCCAAAACAATTTTATTTTTGGAAAAAAGATTTCTAGATGATAGAGGTGTATACCATAAATGGATATTGAGCAGGTAAGGCTACACACATTTCATGATTGTACCTGTGCAATGATGTGGAGGCACAATTGGAGGTGCAAAATCAAGACAAAGATAAATAGCGAGTACTTACCAATATGGTAGTATTGTCAGTAAGTAGGGACACTCAAGGAGAGAGTGTTATAGAATGTTTGTTAATGAGGTGATATAATGTTGTGATGGAAGACTAAAAAAGTATGTTGCAGATCTAATTTCATGATCAATCTTGAAGAGTAGAAGAACCCATAAGCCAATGTCTTGAACACAAATTAAATAATGTATACAAAATAATCATTGGGGATGATAAGTGTAAATAAGATTACCATAGAAGAGATAGAGAAGAACATGGTCATTGCAGATGAATATTGTATGAAGAAAATAAATGATGTCAAGTATGAATATTCCATGTGTTGTTGTTGCGACTTCTCCAATTTGTTGTAGTTGCTAGTCTATGATAATATCATGTCAAATAATGGTTTTGTGATGCCATTTTCCATGAAAATTGTTGATTATCCCATATTCTTACTTGGTAATGTCGATTTCGCTCTTCTTGTCTTTATTGAAAACTTTCTTAGTAATGAGGGTGCTAATATGGTTTCACATGTGATGGTTTTCATTCATTTTGCACACCCATGCCATCCATATTCTTTTTAGGGACAATGGCATCCTCTATCCTTTGTGCTTGATATTGAATACTACATGCTTTTTAGATAATTCCATCATATTTGATTTTAACATTTTCGAGCTAGAGCTCAACTTCAATTATTTTTTGGTGACCTTCTAGAATCTTGTCTTCTTCCTTCTGAAGCTAAATGGTGATATTTTCCATCAATATTCTTCTTCCTATTTCAATTATTGCTTGCATTTCTTATTTGATATCATCAACATCCAAGGATTCTTCAATAATTTTACTCATTTCTTCACTAACAATCTTTAATTATGCCTCTTGTAAATGTCTTTTCACATTCTTAACATCATTAAGAAGTTATTGATTATGTTTACGCAACCTTTTGATTTCTTCATCTTTCTTTTTCAATTCTTCCCTTGACTCATCCTTTTCCAACTTTCCTTTTCTACTCTTTTCTTGCTTTAGGTTCTTAACCTCCTTGAAGAGTGATTCGTTAAGGGATTGCATCTTAGACAACTGATCAAGTTTCTTCTTAGGCTCTTCTTTTAATTCTTCATCATTTTTCTATAATTTGAAAATTTATTCTTTAGCTTCATAGAATTCATCTTGAATTTTATGCATTGCTTCCATTTTTGAGTCCTTGATCCATTTATTTTAGAAACATTTTTCAAATACTTCCCATGCGACATTTCATCTAGTATCTTCATCAAGACTTTTCCACCTCTTAGAACCTCCACCATCAAAATAGAAACTTTCCCCAAAAGAACTTACACATTTTTCTTTTACCATCATGATGATTTCATCTTTATCTTCATCTCATGTAAATGTAAGCATTTCCATTAGTTTTGATTTGGGTTCAACCCTAAAACCCTTATATTATACTTCAGAGCATTCAATATTTATCTCAATTAGTTATGATTATTCCCCCCATATATTCTCTTTCCAAAAACTTTTAAATCACATCAATCAAAAATCCCAATCAAATGTTATGCTAACATGATTAAGAGACTATCTTGTTCGCTGACCTTTATACTATTGTAACTATGAAAATTTAACACCTTAGAGTCTTAAATTTCTGTTTATGGTAGCATGATATGCCTTCTCTACAATTCCATAGGTTTGAATAAATTATGATATGCCAAAAAAAAGTTATGGTAACTTTTCCAAAACTTGTTGATTTTGGTCCTTTTAGGGTAACGAACTTGTACAAACTTCCTCATGTCTAATTTTTGAGATCTATGTATGAAATGTTGATCTGAAACAATATGGTTTGTACTATGTTCAATATTACAGGTGGCACTCAATTTGGATCTTTATGGAATCATATATCACTGTTTTACCCAAAACACCTGTTTGAGACTAGTTTTAGGACTAGTCTAAAACCCTAACTTACACAGAATGTAACTTGCAAAGTATAGTGAACCATAATATATATATATATATATATATATATATATATATATATATATATATCACAAATACTTCAATATGTCATCTCAGGCTCCAAAATATTTCACTATTTGAAATTGCCTATAAAACAATTTATAGAAAATATGATAAGATGACTCGTTTGAAGGAGCCAAACTCAAGGATCGTATGCTCCAAAACCAAATGTTATGTGCCAAAACCTTAAAATATCATAAGAAACCATAGTACATACCATGGAAACAAAATGTGAGCATGGAGCACAACTCCAAGATAGATAAGAGAGATGATTTACACAATAACTCCTTAAAGAATAGAAGAACCTCCTCCAAATATCCCAATACATTCACATATCAAAATCACATGTTACTCCAATAATGACTACAAGATCTCTATATATGCCTATTCACACATTGCACATGTGTCCCCTTTATTAGGCCGACCACTATTACATATACATTTAACTCATTACATCTATAATTAGTCCCATATATACCCCCCTTGGGTTCATATCACATACATTTAATACCATATATGCCCCCCCTTAGGGTAATATCATATAAATAAGTGTTTCACGAACTTAAATGGTTACCACCTAAAAGGGAATTGGAGCATGAGATACAATTGTCACTTGAATCCCCATTTCCAAATATTGGGTTGTGCAAAAGTCCATCCTAGAAGTAGATGAAGTGAATAAATAATTCTAGTAGTTTATGGAGTAGGGAATAATTTGATAAATCATCTCACCTTATGGGTCACCTATTATCACAATACCCAAGAAGGATGTGAATTGGTGAATATGTATCAAATACATATATTTGAACAAGATCACCCTAGATAATCGTTACCCTATGCCCAAGATCAATGATTTGTTAGATCAATTGTATTGTGCCAAGTATTTCACCAAGTTGGATCTCAAATAGGGATACCACTAGGTATGAGTTAAATAAGAAGACACTTGGAAAACCACTTTTAAGATAAGTCAAGGTCTATATGAATGGTTGGTAATTCATTTTGGTTTATGTAATACACCAACTAAATTCATGCGCTTGATGAATAATGCATTACATCCCTTTCTAGATTCATTTGTGATAGTGTACTTAGATGATATATTGGTTTATAGCTCTACTTAGGAAGATGATATCTCACATCTCATGTAGGTGTTAGACTCTTAAAAAGCATAAGCTATTGGATAACCTTGAGAAATGTGAGTTTTCTCAGTAGTCATTAGTGTATTTAGGGTATGTGATTGGTGGAGGGGAACCCAAGATAGATCCCACAAAGATGGAGGCCATCCTGAAGTGGCCAATTCATACTAATGTCACTGAAGTTAGGATCTTTTTTGGGGCATCATAGTAACCATGGAAGTTTAGAGCATCCTTTTAAGTTGTAGCTGCAAACTTCATGCCATAGCGACCAATGTTAAGAGTTTATAGTGGGGTAAGAATCAATAGAAATATTTCGATGAGCTGAAACAGATCAATCAAACACTAATTCTTACATTTCCTAATTTTCAAAATCTTCTGAAGTGGAGACAGATATAAGTGGATATGCTATGGAAGCGGTCTTGATGCAGGGAGGTAAGCCGATATGCTATCATTTTGAAAATTTTCATGGAGTCATGAACTACCCTATGTACAATGAGGAACTCTACACCTTGATTCAAGATGTTAAGAAGTGGAAGCACTATCCAATGGGTAAGGAAATAATTATCCACACTGATCACCAACCACTACAGTATTTGCAAGCAAAGAGTAAGCTTCAATAAACCAAACATGAAAAGTGGATGAAATTTTTGCAACAGTTTCATCTAGTCATGAAATAAAAGAAGGACAACACTAATAAGTTGGTAGACATGATTTCAAGGCCACCCACATCCAAGATTACAAATTTGGGAATTCTTATGCACATGGAGATTTTTAACCATGATGCATACAAAGAAGCATACACAAAAGATGAGGACTTTATAGAAATGTTTCAATAATTCATGGCCAAATTCATGTAGAATAAGGTGATTGTAAGGATGTTTTTCATCTCTAAAATGGGTTGCTCTACAAGCTAGACAAACTCTAATTTCCTAAAGGTGAAATATTGTAGCTTATAAGAGAGGATCACACCACCAAGGTTACAAGACATTTTGGTGTTGGGAAGAGAGTTGCTAACTTATAGAGGTATGTGTATTGGCATAGAATGCAAGAAGTTGTATCTTGGTTTATTAGAGGATGCATACTTGTCATACCAATGAACCTAGCAACCAAAAGCAAGGTTTATACCATCTCTTACCTATACCCATTAGACCCTGGGATAACATCTCCATGGATTTTGTGGGTGGGTTTCCAACAACCAAGAAGAGACATGAATATTTGTTTGTGGTAGTTGATAGGTTCAACACGATATCTATTCATTAAAAATACCATAAAACGACAAGAAACAACAAACATGTTCTTTGAAATGGTCTAGTGGCAATTTGGGATATCAAGGAGCATCATCTCAAATAGGGATACTATATTTTTCATTGCCATTTGGACTACACTATGGGAGAAGATGGACACCAAGTTGAAGAGATATACATCTTTCCATCCATAGATAGAGGCAAACAAAAGCAATCAACATGACATTGTTTTAGTTTTTGAGGGGTTACAATCAAAAGCATCCAAAGAGCAGGAATGAAAATTTGATTTATATTCAACACTTTTATACTATAGTGGTCCACACTTTTACTGGTAACTCCTCTTTTGAAACTTGCTTTGGGTGTTTTCCATCTTTGTCCTTGGATATTGTGTATGGACAACAAGGAGGAGTGAGGGAAGACATCATAATAGATGCATTGAAAGTATACAAAAAATGTAAAAAAGATTATGCAGATGGTATAACCCCAAAGAGGGCATATATGGGGTTAAATGTAAATGTAATGTGTAAATGTATATGTAATAGGGTCAGCCTAATAATAAAGGGGCCACATGTGCAATGCGTGAATATGTATATATAGAGATCATGTGGTCATTATTGAGGGGGTGTGATTTGGATGTATTAAGGTATTTGGAGGAGGTTCTCTTATTCTTTAAGGAGTTATTGTGTAACTCATCTCTCTTATCTATAGTGGAGTTGCGCCCGACCCTTACATTGGTGTATATGGTGTGTACTTTTGTTTTCTTATGATATTCTAAGGTTTTGTTGGCCAAAGGACCAACTAGAGTAGTAATAACATAATTATGTTGGCCATTTGATGTAAAGTGGATTGGGTCCACTGTGGTTGTTATTATTAAATAAGGCCCACTAGTTAGTTAGATAGGAATAAATGTAACATGGCCTCGTTAAATAAGGTCCAATAGGTAGTTAGGAGGTGGTTATGATTAAGGGTCTCCAATTAGTTATAAAAAAATGGGTTCCTCCTTATGGAGCATCTATTGGAGTATTTTGTATCAGAGCTTATCTCATTGAGGGGTCATCCAACTTTAAGAGAAAAGTGAACATGAGTGGATTCCTTCCATAAAAGAATTATTGTACAATGTTTCTTCACCTTAATGGTATTTTGATGAATAAAGTGTGGATTTTTCTGATATACTTATAGTTATTCAAGTTTAAGGGTTAATGATAATAACATAATTAATTATTCCCATGAACCTCTATGCACCTTTTTATTTAACACCTTTTTAGAGCTCATTCTAGAATTCATCAGTAACTTCACTTTAGTGAGTTAGTGAAAGGTGTAGGTTCTGAAATTTGTAATATTAACCATTGTTATCATTATAGGCTAAAAGATGAAATTCATGCTAGTAAGTTAGCACTAGTTTGATGCCATTCAATACATTCCTGTTGGTATTTGCATGAGAATGACTCTATTGTCATGCAACATGCTTGATATTCTTCTAGTTTTTAATCACTTCAAAGTTGAATGCAATTTATTTAACTTCCATACTAATAGAATATGCTCACGAGGGTTTTAAGGATTGACATGGGGATTACTAGGATTGCTCACGAGGGTTCTCTTTTTTTTTTTTAAAGAACCCCGGTGGAAAGAAACCTTAGTAATGGATCAATGCTATGTTGAATTTGATTTTACCCTTCATTTAAATTGAACCCTTTATCACACGATGAATACAAAAAATTATTCATTCATAATCCTCTTTTAATTATCTTATGATTCAAAGGGTGGAGATGTAAAAATTTGGTAGCTCATCAATTGCAATCACATTATTTTGGATTGATGATTTTAGATGTGACAACCTCTTAAGCTTATGGAGCACTGTAATCTTTAGATAAAGCTCAGTGAGAAACTTTGTGTTTAGTTCTTACTTACTTGCTTGAGTTATTTTGTTGTCAATCAATTTTCAGGGTCCATAATTAGTGTATTCTATCTATTCTAAGTAGCTTGTCTAAGTAGTGAAAACACATAACTAAGACTATATGAATATTCGATGAATGAGATATGTTTCAAACTCTGTTAAATGAAGTAGTGCCAATATGAGGTGTAATAGAGATTCCTTTGTCACTTTCTAGTGCATTCTATGAATGGGATTGAAAATGATAGTTTTGTTCTCAACACTTATGAACTACGCAAATGGATAAGAGTATTCTAGAATCCAACCTGGACTGCTTCATTTTTTCATTTTCTTTTTTCTTCCTTTCAAAAAAGTAATATATTATTATTAAATAACAAGCATGCACTTTTCAGTAGCTTATCTCCAACAATTTTGATGATAATATTATTCTCTAGAAGAACTCATCTTCAGGTCTGCACCATATAGCGTTCATATTCTCCAAAATGGTAAACAATAAAACCTATATTTCCTTATACAGTCTTGAACCTATTGATGCTCAAAGTGGGAATCACACACAACACTTGAAAATTCCATTGTAGGGTTCTCAAGGGAAAAAATAAGGTTGCAATCCTAGGTTAGGTTTAAATCCCTACACTTGTTAATTATGTAGTTAGATAAATTAGTTACACAAGTCCACAGAGTCTTTCCTCTTAAAGGTATTAATCCTCCAATTACATGTGAATGTAAATTTTAGTATGTGCCTTATGTGAATGATTAATATCCTTTTAATATTCAATTAGAATGCAAGCCTAATCCTAATAAGCTACATAGGTTAGATTTTAGTGCAAAAATAAACTAGTAAATGTAAGAAAGGTTGTAAGGCCCAACCTTGGGCTTGATAGCTAAAAGTAAAAAAAAATTTGTAACCTGATACCATATGTAAATCTTAATAGTAAATTAAATTGACAACAATTTTCAACAATTTTTTTTTTCCAACATAATCTCAACATTTATAACTTGATTAACAACAACACATAAAACTAGTAAAATATCTCTTGAAGATGTTGTCCTTTGATTTGTTGAAACAATCTGCTACCAAAAACTGAAACTGCCTGAAACTGTTTCCTACCATACAACTAGAAACACAACCTCTTCGACTCCCTAGCTCCAGGAAATTAGATTTCCTATCCCCCGAGCCCAAAATCCTAGCAACACCAGTGCCCTAGTAAAAATCCCCAAAGCAAATTTTCCTTCCACTCTCCTGCTTTCTCCTTCCTCCTTCTTCCAATGTTTCCCCCAAAAAGAAGATCCTTTTCCAAGTCCCCTCCCTTTTTCCTTATCCCCCTCTCTCGAATCCCCCTCCCTCATTCAATTCACAACCGCCTTATCCCCTCATTAATTCCCTCACCTACCATTAAATAATAAAATAACAAAATGATTCAAATATATTTATTTCAATTATTAATTTAATTTAACTTAACAAATTATGATCATTAAGAAATCAAATTGGACTGTTACATACACTCACCCTTCAAGAAACTTCGTCCTGAAGTTAGAGTAATTTACAATACACGGTTAATGATACATGATTCATACATCAATATCAGATAAACAACATCAATTTAAAACACTTATACATACTAGTGTACATGTGCAAGGCATGTATGCGTAGCTAGCACATTCATGACTCGCACATGTACTAATGACGATATTTATCACACCTAATGCAATTCATGTATGCTCCCAATCCAATCCACAATGTTATATTTTTCATAAAGAATGGTAAATCATTTGAAATATTTGCATAATCCTTTAATTATACTAATTTAACGCAAGTAACATTTACATAAATAATTGTACTTTTTTTTTTGAAAGGAAATCAAGCAGTTCTACTATAAGATAAAAAAATACTCCACACACTCTCAACTACTTCTAGTCATCCTGCTTCCCTAACTTATTTCCATATTCCATCCCTATCCTTCCTCTACTGGAGTATCTTGGAGCATCAACTATATTGACCTAAATCTAGATAGAACCCATAAGTGGAAGTGCCAACTACCTTGACCAAGCTTTCCCAACAATCAACTGGTAGTCATCATCACACGTCTAGGGGAGCATGAGCTAACACCGTCCTCCCATGACTCTAGGTTTCAGAGGATACATGGTGGGAAATGCCTCCACCCCTCCTAATAGACTAAGGTCAACACCCTACCATGGACCATACAGTGGCACAATGTTGCTGAGATTTTGTCATCGTATATTCAATTTCGGGCAATCTCGCTACCCGAAAAACCTGCACTTTCCCACATATCATAGTAATGCATTTGAACCAACATAATTTCACATACAAATATTCATACCATATTGTTTCTTGGTCAATGTTCACGACATCAACCCTTTATTATAATTATCCCTTGGCTATTTTATAGCCCATTAATCTACATATTAGTTTATAACACATACTCATACATATCCATACATTATTATCATGTAAATACATTTAATCATATCATTAACTTGGTATCCACGTACCAACAACTTTAAATTTTAAATTTTCAACCTAGAATTAGGTTGCATATTATCCATCATAACTCAAATAATTATAAACATTCATAGTATTGACATTCGCATAGGTCCATATGTATAGAATTTTAAGTGTATCATCAATAGTTTCATAGCTAATAAGTAATTAAGATATGGTTAGGCCATAAGTAATTCTAGCTGTCTAAGTCAAAATGTGGCATTACATGCACCCAACCTTTGAGAAACATATTCCCGAGGTGGTAAAAAAAAGTGAGGGATGATCTCGTCGTAAGGTCTCTGCAACCTCCCAAGTAGCAGATCCTGGGCTATACTTGTCCCATTGGACCTTAACTTGGTCTACCAAGCGATTCCTGAGTTGTCGCACCCTATGGTCCAATATGATAATGGTTCGACCATGATGGTTCCCGCGTCCGATACTTGCAATTCCTTCGAATTTAGTTTGTGATATTCTTAAGCAACATAATGAAGTAGAACAAATACATGAAAAACATTATGAGTTTTATGCAAGTGGGATGGAAGTACGAGGCAATAAGCAACAGGTCCAATTCTCTCTTGGATTTTGAATGGTCCTATAAATCGCGGCGACAACTTTGTCCCTTTCCCAAACCGAATGATACTCTTATTAAGCCTAATATGAATGAAAACTTGATCTCCCACTTTATAACTTTGGTCAGTCCTATGTGCATCAACATAACTTTTCTGTCTATCCCGTGCTTCCTTTAGTCGTTGCCTAATCCAAATCACCTGTTCCTCCATCTCTTGAATCGATTATGGCCCGAATGCCACTCGGTCTTCTAACCTTTTCCAACTCAACGATGTCCTGCATGGCCTTCGATACAGAGCTTCATAGGGCGACATTCCAATTGAGCTGTGAAAACTGTTATTGTAGGCGAACTCTACCAAAGGTAGGTACTTCTCCCAATGAGTTTCATTATCCATAACATACATCCTAAGCATGTCTTCCATCACCTGGTTTACTCTCTTAGTTTTCCCATATGTTTCAGGATGATATGTTGTGCTCAAGTTCAACTGATTTTCCAACACTGACTGCAAACTTGTCCAAAACCTAGAGGTAAACTAAGAGTCCCTATCTGAAATGATCTTATTGGGTAACCCATGCAGACATATGACTTCACTTATAAAAACACATGCCACATCAGTGACATCGTAAGTGTCTCTAACTGGAATAAAAGAAGCACTCTTGGTCAATTCATCAACTTTAACAAGAATGACATTGTGCCTTAGTGATGTGAGTGGAAATCCCAAATTGAAATCCATAGAAATGACTTCCCACTTGGACATAAGAACATCATGCGGTTGTAGGAGACCTGTCGGGTGGTGATGATCAACCTTCACTTTTTGACACTCAAGGCACTCGACGACGAAATGGACTACATCACACTTCATGCCTAACCATAAGAAAAGCTTCTTCATGTCTGCGTACATTTTCTTCCCACCCGGATACACACAATAAATTTCTCTAAGGGATTCCTTGAGCATGATGCTTCGAATATCCCCACCCTCGGGGATGTAAATCCTTCCCTGATATCTTAACAATCCATCTGATTCAAGGCTATATCCTTCATACCCAGGTTCTAACTGCCTCTCACTCTGGAGGGCTGAAGTAACCTTTAAATACCAACTATCTCCAAGAAGTTTCCCCAACACTTTCTCCCTCAGATTAACCTTTAAGGGCACCAAGGATAAGACACGTGGTCTCCTACTCAGGGCATCTGTGACCACATTCTCCTTTCCCTTGATGTACAAAATTCCAAAATCGTACTCACTCATAAACTCACTCCATCGCCTTTTCCTGGAATTGAGATCCCTTTGAGTGAAGAGATGCTTTAAGCTTTCATGGTCTCTTTTGAGCTCAAAGATTCGCCCCACTAGATAATGCCTCCAAAGCTTCAAAGCTAGCATTATAGCTGCCAACTCTAAATCATGAGTAGCGTAAATCTCCTCATCTTGCTTCAACTTTCTTGACACATACGCTATCACTCCCCCATCCTGCATTAGCACGACCCAGCCCCATGAAGCTTCTCACCTCATGAGCATTTTTCGGCACTGGCCATTCCATAATGGACTTCACCTTTTCCGGGTCCACAAAAATTCTTTCATTGGAAATGATATTACCTAAGTAGTGAATCTCTTTCTGGAAGAAAGAACACTTTGAAAAATTGCCATACAATTTGTTCTCTCTAAGGCATGAAAACACCACTCGCAAGTGTTCCTCATGTTCTCTTTCATTCTTGGAATAGATGAGGATATCATCAAGAAAGACCTGTACAAAGCGGTCTAAGTACTTTCAGAATACACAATTCATGAGGCCGATAAACACTACCGGTGCATTGGTCAAACCAAAAGGTACTACAATGAACTCATAATGCCCAAACTGAGTTCGAAAGGAAGTTTTAGGAATATCACCTTCCTTAATCCTTAACTGATGATACCCTGATCACAGATCAATTTTTTAGAAAACTGCTGCTCCTTTCATATGATCAAATATATCATCTATCCATGGAATTGGGTACCTATTTTTCACTGTAGCACGATTCAAGTCCCTGTAATCTATACACAGTCGTAAGGAACCATCCTTCTTCTTGACAAAAATTGCTGGTGCACCCCAAGGTGAGACACTAGGCCTTATTATCCCTAAGTCAAGTAGTTCCTTCAATTGCATCTGCAACTCACAAAGTTCTAGTGCTGTCATCCTATACAAAGTCTTGGAATTTGGCTCCACACTAGGTTTTATCTCAATGGTAAAATCAAGCTCCCTCTCAGGAGGTAACCCTACTAAATCCTTCAGAAAAACATCCTTAAATTCTGACAATACTGAATACTGATCCATAGAGGGTCCTTTCCCTTCATTGATTGTTTCCACCACATATAATCGACAACCTTGCCTCATGCAACGTTTAACCTTCATTGTCGAAATAAAGCGTAGAGACACCTTCCTCCGTACACCATGGATCTCTATTGACCTTCCTTCATCATCAACACAAAGAACCCTCTTCGCGAAACAATCTACCATAGCTCGATGGGATTCTAACCTGTCCATCCCAATGATTAAGTCATATGTCCCTAGAGAAATGACGTACACCTTTAACCTAGTAGTACACATTCTCAAATCCACTAGGAAATTATTGACGCTAGGTCCTACCGCTTGTTTTCCCCCCGAAGCCATCTCGACTTGTTTAAATTCATCGTAGTCGTAGGCTGCGAACCCACACTTTCTAATGCACAAGGTGAAATGAAACTATCTGTAGCACTAGAATCAAATAAAATTTTAACATCAACATGAATTAGCGTACCCAACGAATCCGTCACAGTGGAATGGTGTTCTGCTTGGTGGTTATTAACTATTGCATAAATCTGGTGGCTACTAATCACTCTTCCCATCGGGGCCTTCCCTTCTCTATGCACAAAGCCTGATTGTGACTTTGGAAAATCACGCTGGTAATGGGGTCCTCCGCACCCCCAACGAGTATCATGAGATGGAACCTGCATACTTCTTTGTGATGGTCTTTGAAATGAGTTCCTTCCCTTGGAACCCCTGCCCCTACCTACTAACTGCTCCTTGAGAAGGTCTTGGACTTGCTTGTGTCACGATAGGTGAGTGAGATGCTGCAATCGCCGCCATTGAAATACCTGTCGTAACTGCCCTGGGTGCGACTCTATTGCCATAAGGAGGTGGCATAAAGCTCCCTCCCTTGGAGAAGGTCCCGGGGGCCTTCCCCATGAATCCAGGTTGTTGTGGAAGAGTCGATCTCATACCTCCATTTAAGCTCATATGCTCTTCTGCGTAACGAGCATTTTCAACTGCTTCAACTATTGACGATGGTTTCCACATCAACACCATGGTCCTTATCTTAGGGTTTAACCTGTATACAAAATGTTCTTCTTGTCGCTGATCGATATCCATGTATGAGACATATTTTACTAACTCCATGAACTTGATTTCATACTCTTCCACAGTTTTGTTTCCCTGAATTAGAGCATGGAATGCTCCTACATGTTGTTCCTCATAATAAGCCGATAAATACTTTCTTTGAAACCTTTCCTCGAAAAGTTCCCAAGAGACAGTGCCTAGAGTAAGGTGCAATTGCCTCTCCAGATTACCCCACCAATTTAAGGAACTGTCCCTCAACTGAAAGATCACTATCTTCGCTTTTGACATGGAAGCATGGTCTCTCAAGGAAAAATATCTCGTCATTCCTTTCAACCATGCCTCAACATGTTCACTTGCATGTCCCCCGAAAAACTCTGGGATTTTGATCTTCTGTAGTTCTTTGGTGATGTTCCCTAGTCGAGGCCCTCTGAGTCCCTCGACGCTTCAAGGTTACCCACTCTAGATGGTGGGGGTTCCACTTCAACATCCATCGACCGACGTCCCTTTAATGTCTCATTAATAGCCTCCAAGGAGCACAAAATGAGAGCTAGCTCGGGCAATGGTGGCGGCGGTATGGATGAGGTTAGGTGTAAATTTCTTTATACTTGTCTGTAAACAAACATTACTCCTATAAGGTAAGTGGCTAAGGGTCAGGGTTAGAATCCTCTAATCTTGGTAACTTCATACAATTATCCCACTATCTCTCTCACCTCGCTAGCTATGCGAGCGTTATCGTGTACTCGCTAATTACTCTAGATTACACCTTTAATTTGCATCAAATCCCCTTTACTATCATTAACCCACTTTATTAACCATTAATATGGTTAACATTAGTTAAGTGACCCTCCATTATACCCTAACTTTACATTAATCAATAAATCAACCTTATGACTTTGACTTAATGTATAACTTTATAATAATATTAATCTTATGTTTTAATTATCATTAATATGCCATTTATGTATAATTAATATGTCATTCCCTGGTTTTGCAGGTTTGTGGGTGTGGCCTTAGCTCTGTGGTCGATCGCCTTGAGGGCACGACCATGGCTTCCAAATCGACTTGCCCCCTTTTGACACCCCTGGCAACCGTTTCTTGGTGGGTTTTTAAGCCGCGATCAAGGGTTCCCTCGGCACAGACGCATTGAAGTGCATGAGGAGGATTATAATCTCATGGAGTTCATTGCATGGTATTCCACCTCAGATTCGATATTAATGGGTGGATCAGAGTTTCTTTTCTCGGATAGCTCATTCTTGGGTTTTTGCAAGCCATCTAACAATGTTTACAGAAGTGGAGGTGATGATCCTAGCTATATGAGATCTAATATAAGCAATACTACTGTTGCCTTCATTTTTCGTGGAATTATCGATCCCCGTGGCCTCCAAGCAAGAAAAAATGAGTTTTATAGAGTGTCTTCTCAAATGGATGAAATATGGGAACAACCAACCCTCTGTCCATAAGGGTGCTCTCAAAAAATTTCTCTACCTATGGAACAATTCTAGTCTTCGAGAAGAGGCCCGCATGGCGATTATTGTGAGTCGTATTGTGCAGGTCGAGGTGGAAGACGGGAAGGGTCGGTTGCTTGGCCTCCATACATTCTCTTTTTTTTGTGTTCCTTGGGGCCAACTAACGAGTAGGGGAGAATTGATCAATTTTTTTTTCATGCAAAACAAAGCTTTATCATTTTGAGTTTGTGGCATTCAATTTTCTGCAAAATCAAAAGCCAGAGAGAGATAGATTGTTCATGAGGCTTTGATGGAGATGGGCCATACTTTCCTCAACCACCCATTGGAGACTCCCAGGACGATGAGCAAACCACTTGTAATTGGTTCATTTCAATTCCTAAGCAGTTTCTAGGTGAGGGTTTCGAATCCCGTGGAGCATTTAAGAGCATAAAAAGAAAACCATCTTCAACAACAACTAACGCAGTGTGAATTACTATGTCGAAAAACTTGTAAATAGTCGGGTTCGGACCAAGGAATTTCAGAGTTGGGAGGGGCCCTCAATCACAAATTCTAAGCTCAACATACAATATATAGTCAACCATGGTGTTTGTAGAAGTTTTGCAAGTAACCATAAAATTTCTCATGTTGTTGAATCTCCAAGTGTTCTCTTTGGCCAAAATTTGGGCATTTTATCATAGTAAAGTTTATAATAATATTCATATATTTTAAAATATGTTATTGAGGATTTACACGTTCATCAAGAACTACAAAGACATGAGCTGTATCAATCTTATATATAAACCTTTTTGTTTATATATATAAGAGGAAGTGTTTTGTTTGAATATATAAACTTAAAACAAATCTTATCAAATTTATTGACAGGACAGGGGACTTCACTATATTCCAGTCGGTCATGGTGGTGTCCCATACACTTAATTGTCTGCAAATTTTCCAGCCGATACAATCATGATAATTAGTTATCGCTGACCACAGACAAAAATGTTACGTGTTACTTGTTTCATGAAGTTTAGTCGGTTGATGAAAAAGAGAGCAAATAAAAAATTGCAAGAAGTTTATTATAGTCTGCTATTGATGCTTTACACGTTTGATAGACCTGCAATGCAAAAATACATGAGCTGCATCAAATCGAGCAAGTCATGGCCACCATGGCTGGCCCCTTTTGGGCTCGACAATGGCCCACGACCCAACAACTAATGTTTTTTTTGTTTTTGTTTTAATTTTTTTTTTTACAGAAACTGAAATATGTTTTATATATAAAAAGGCACGACTGGAGTCGCTAATTTACAAAAAGTGGGGTGTCTAGAAAATCCGAAAGCTTACTACATGGGCAAGTTCCCAAAAATCTGCTACTACTTTTTAATAAAGACTAACTAGCCTAACTATTGCTTACAAACTACGAATTGTCATAACCATTGTTACACAAGTTTGGGATCGTTGGCGACTCTTACTGCTTCTTTTCCTCTGGAGCTTGAGCTGGTGCTTCTTCTAAAGGAATGTCCATACAGACATTCAAATCTGAGAGGATCGAGACGTCTCTGCTCTCACCTTCTTCACTTCGGCTTTGTCCTGCTACATTCTGGGCTCCGTTTCCATGCGATTCCTCGTGTCTTTCCCCTTGCCTTCTTAGAAAATCAACCTCGTCTTGACGCTGGTTGATCAGAGCTTTGTGTTGAGATAAGGTTTCCAATGTAAAATTTAGAGTGGTGCTATGTGCATCTAGGTGCATGGCCATATGTTGGGTGGTGAGAAAGTTGTCATCCACTATTTCCTCCTCGCGATCATCCTGTCCTCGACGCTGTTCCATGCTGGCGATTCCTTTGG
>ML777605.1:754146-813289 GCA_009831015.1 Picea engelmannii | reverse complement strand
AAAGGACATCAGGTAAATGTCACTAAACAATGTTTAGTTGAATTTAAAATAGGAGGATATAAAGATGAAATATTATGTGATGTCATTCCCATGGATGTTTGTCATCTATTGCTGGGTAGACCATGGAAATATGACAGAAACGTAGTTCATGATGGGAGAAAGAACACGTACACTCTGGAAAAAAATGGAAGGACTCACATGTTGATGTCGATTAAGGATAAAGAAGTGAAAACAGAGATGAACAACACTGTACTTCTCATGAGTGGGAAGGAACTTCTTAATGAGGTTAAGAAGAAGGAAGACACACAATTTATTGTGGTCAGGAAGCCCAAAATTGTTTTGACCAGTATAAGTATAGATGATTTATCAGAAGAAATCCAAGATTTGTTGGGAGAGTTTGCTGATATAGTGGTGGACGAACTACCTTGTTCGTTGCCACCTATCAGGAGTATAAGCCATCATATTGATCTTATACCTGGAGCCAGTTTACCGAACAAAGAAACGTACAGGTTGACGCCGCAGGAAAATGAAGAAGTTAAGAGACAGGTCCATGACTTAATGGACAAAGGATTGATTCGAGAAAGCTTGAGTCCATGCGCTGTTCCGACAGTGCTCAACCCAAAGAAAGACGGAAGATGGAGAATGTGTACAGACTCAATGGAAATCAATAATATTACCATTAGATACAGATTTCCATTTCCAAGGATGGACGACTTGATGGATTGCTTGAGTGGAGCAAAGTTTTTTTCAAAGATTGATTTGAAAAGCGGGTATCATCAAATTCGAATGAGAGAAGGTGATGAATGGAAGACAACATTCAAGACAAATGAGGGGCTGTATGAATGGCTTGTTATGCCATTTGGCTTAACGAATGCGCCCAGTACTTTCATGAGATTGATGAACGAAGTCCTGAAGGATTTCATAGGGAAATTCGTCATTGTATATCTTGACGATATATTAATTTTCAGCAAGACAGAAGCAGAACACTTAAATCATCTAGTTGCAGTAATGAGGAGATTACAACAGGAGAAATTGCTGATTAATATGAAGAAATCGTCATTTATGAGGACATAACTCATTTATTTGGGTTTTGTTATCTCTACAAATGAATTAAAAATGGATCCGAAAAAGATAAAGGCGATTAAGAATTGGCCATCGTCGAAGAGTGTGTTTGAAGTTTGAAGCTTCCATGGTTCGGCTAGCTTCTATAGGAAGTTCATCCGAAACTTCAGCGGAATTAGCGCACCGATGATGGATACGGTGAAGAAAAGACATAAATCTTTTCATTGGACGGAGGAAGCAGAGAAGAGCTTCAATCTTATGAAGAAGAAGATCACTAAGCAACCAATTATGGTTTTGCCAGATTTTAGCAAGACATTCCAGGCCAGGTGTGACGCGAGTGGATTTGCAATTGGAGCGGTCTTGAGCCAAGACGACAGGTCGATCGCATATTTCAGTGAAAAACTGAATGAAGCAAAGATTAAGTACTCCACATATGACAAGGAATTTTATGCATTCATACAAGCACTGAAGAAATGAATACACTATTTGGTTCCCAAGGGGTTTGTTTTGTACAACGATAATCACGCTTTACAATTCGTGACTCGACAGGAGAAGTTGAACCAAAAACATGCTAAATGGGTTGAATTCATGCAGAATTTTACTTTTGTGATTAAGCATATTTCTGGAACTGCTAATAAAGTTGCTGATGCTCTGAGCATGAAATGTTTGCTTATGCAGGAATTCAGAGTCAAGACTTTGGGTTTTGATAACCTTAAAGAAATGTATAGGGATGATCTAGACTTCAAGGAGGCATATGAGGCATATGAGAATCCAGCTCTCAGGGATAGAAGCCAATGGACTTAATACATGATCCATGATGGATTATTGTTCAGGAGAAATCAACTATGTATTCCAAAATGCTCCATGAGGGAGAATTTTCTAAAAGAAAAACACAGTGGAGGATTGGCTGGACATTTTGGTCATGACAAGACGTTCTCAAAGTTGAATGGCTCATATTTTTGGCCAGGGATGAGGACAGATGTCAAGAAATTTGTGGACAGGTGCAGAATTTGTCATCACATGAAAGGAAAAAGGCAGAACACAGGGTTATACCAACCATTACCCATACTTGAAAGGCCATGGGATGCATTGAGCATGGATTTTGTATTGGGACTGCCAAGGACACATAGAGGATATGATTCAATCTTTGTGGTAGTCGACAGATTTTCAAAAATGACACATTTCATACCATGCCAGAAAACCAGTGATGCAACTCATATTGCAAACCTGTTTTTCAAGGAAGTCATCAGACTTCACGGTTTTCCAAAGAGTATTGTGTCTGATTGAGATATCAACTTCGTAGGGAATTTCTGGAGGACCTTATGGAAGAATTTGGGGACAAGTTTGTCTTTTAGCTCAGCATATCATCCTCAGACGAATGGACAGACATAAGTCATGAACAGGAGCTTGGGAGATTTGTTAAGAAGCTTAGTGACTGAACACCACAGTCAATGGGATCACATTCTACCACAAGCAGAATTCGCTTACAATGATTCACTCAATAGAAGCACAGGGCAGAGTCCATTCCAAATTGTATATGGAATGCAACCAAGGGGAGTTTCTGAATTGAAATATTCGGAACAAAATGAATTCAGGAGTGCTACTGCAGAGGATTTTGCAGAAGGAATGGAGCTTCACAGTCGAGTTAAGGAGCGATTGCAGAGTTCAAGTCAAGAATACAAGCGAAGAGCAGATCAACACAGGCAAGAACTTCAATTTGAAGTTGGTGATCTGATTCTTGCGCATATGAGGAAGGAGAGGTTCCCAAGGGGAACGTATAATAAGCCGAAGATGAAAAATATTGGACCATGCAAGGTCATAAGGAAATTTGGGGCAAACGCATATGAGATTGAATTACCTGATGGGGTCGGAATCTCACCGATATTCAATGTTGCGGATTTGTACCCTTACAGAGATGAAGAAGCAGGAGTAGAGGAGGAACAGAAAGAGGTTCAATGGACAAAACAAATGCCTGTAGCTAAAAAGCCACAGATGGAAGGCATAATTGACAAAAGGATTAGCAAAAAGACCAGGAGGAAAGAATATTTTGAATACTTGGTCAAGTGGAAAGGACATCCAGTTGAAGATGCCAATTGGGAAGATGAAGCAACAATTCATAGGCATGGACAGACCGTGCAAGAGCTAATGAACATGAGTACATGAAAATTTTCAAGAAAGGGAGTATGATGCAAGAGCATCGTATGCAACCACCCAAGCAAGCATAAAGGCGAAAGACAACTGGAAAAGCACCAACACACATTTTGAAATGTTTTGAAAAAAATTATTTAATGAGCGGATATTAATGTAATAGCTAGGGGAAGTGTACTTACATTTATATCTTGGAGTTGTGGATAGATCTTGAGCGATTGCTCTCATCTGTCGAATGTAATAGGCATTTAAGTCTGTTTAATGAAAATAGGTAGATTTGATTTAATGGATTAGACAGTTTAGAAGCGTAGGAGGGAAAACGAATATAGACACCCTCACCCTTGTATAAAAAAAAACCAGGAACATTATGATGATTCAGATTTTTCATAAGATGTAGAGCTGTAGCAGAGAACTATAGAGGAGAACCCATGTACAGGATCACTTGAGTTAATATATAAAGCTTTGACTCAATCTTCAGGGTGTTATGATGCTTACTGTTTACATTTGTTAAATGGTATGTTTGCAGTTGTTTTATTTTCTCTGTTATGCATTTGTTTCAATGCTGTGTCGAGTGTATGATTTCATGCTGAGTGTATGAAGTCTGAGAGAGGAAAATAATGAGTTTCAATTGTTTCTCTTCCTGAGAATTCCTGCAAAGAGTGCAGTGAACGTCCGCAAGGTGTGTGTTGATGAGGATCTGAGTTTTATCTGAGAAAGCTCAGGAGAGATATCGTTGTTCTCATAACCAACAAAAGTGCAGGTGAGGCACAGAGTCGTGCAAGGTGTGCGCAGGCTGGTTGAAGCCTTAGAACTTATCAACTAAGGTGAAGGTTGAAGGACTACTGTTGCAAAGAGTGCACAGGGTTGAAGACTCAAATAACCAGAGGTTATTTGAAAGTTTCCGCAAGGAGTGCGAGCATGATTCCTTTTGGGCTTGAGTTTGCAAGTGAGAGCTCATAAGGGATAGCACCTTTGAAGTGTTCAAAGGGAGGCGGAGATTGAAATCATCTCGCAGAAGTCAAGTTTAGGTGGAAGGATGCCAAGTCATTTTGGCCAGAGATCCTTGAAGAAGAGTGAACGAATGGTGAAATTTCCTCGTGCAAGAAATGCCGAAATCCCGTGGACCATTGGATCTCGCAGATTTGTGAGAAGGTTAAAGCTGAGTGTCTTTTAGCGTTTAGGAGCTCAAGAGGAGTAGCGACCGTTGGATGAGAAGAAACAGGAGCCGTTGATTCCCTTTTGGAGTGGAATTTCGACATTTCAACAATTCCAATGACAAGGAGTTGGGGCACTTAGTGTTGAAAACCCCGAAGTCACGAAACACGACGTGTCTTTGGAGAAGGGCCGTGATCACGGAGGAAGCAGTCACATGGACTGAGATTTGGTCAGAGGCTAATCATCATTGAGCCCATTTCGACATTTCGACATTTCGGGCTTCGAGAAGTAGAGGAAGCTATGATTTTGGAATCGAGAGTTTCAAACTCCCGGTTTGCAAAATCTCGAAAGATACAGAGCCGTCGGATCGAGGAAGATCTCAGCCGTAGATCACGTGGGTGGTGGGGCTTCGGGAATTAGAGTTTCGAAAGGTAAGGAAACTCTCTGCTGTGGATTTTCACGAGTCGCGAAATCCCGAAGAGTGAAAGGAAAAATTTCCGAAAGGTTGAGGGACAATAGCCGTTGGCCCCCAATTGGGTTTTGGGGTTTCGAGACTCAAGAGGTAGAGTTGTATGGTCAACATAACTATCGAAATCATGAAGAGAGAAACGTCGAAAGGTGGGTCCCAAGTATCAGTTAGAGGGTACGTACGACGAAAGTGAAAGGAGTGGTCAAGGTTCGGAGAAAATCCCAAAAGAACGTAAGCCGTTGGATCGAGGTAGGCGCACAAGCGTCGATCTCGCCAAAGGAGAAATTTCAGAGTTCAGGGAATGGAGTGACCAGTGGTTGGGGTCGTTGCATTTCAAACTCCCGGTTACTGAAATTCTGATACAACCAGGACCATTGGATCAAGGGAGGCTCATAGCTGTTGATTTCGTCTAAGGGAGCAATTTCGGGTTTCAGGGTTTGAAGAGTCAAAAGACTCAACTCTCTTGCATCATTGAGTCGCAAAATGAAAAAAATGTCTCTTGGCTTGGCCAGAGGTCATATCTGGTGGTCGTGTGGAGGTGAAGACTCATGCCTGGTGCACATTGTGCAGGTGGGGTTTTCGTGAAGGACTTGTGGATCGGATTCGTGGGGTTCCAGTGAGGGTCCGAAAGAACTATTTCAGTTCTGCGGATTCGAAGAAGATCGATCCTGTGCAGATCTTGGCCCAAGGGTCGGGGGTCTGCATCAGTTGGTCACCACAATGTGACAAGACCGTCGATCTCATTGACCTTGACGATACTTTTGAACTAACGACTCAGATCCATCCCTTTCAAAGTTGAGGATCAGATATGACCTCTTTCAAATTAACGACTGTGATTTGCTTCAGAATTCTCAAGTCTCAAACTTTCCTTTCTTCTATACGTCAATCTTCCGGAGTCGACAATTTGCAGACACTTGTCCTTCTCAATCAATAACTGTGCCTCTACTTCGGGGGTTTGACCTTTCAACTAGATCAATGGTCCTTAGGCCCCGTTTCTTGATCAACAGTTGAGATTCCCTTCCGGTCTCTGGACTTCTGAGATATCAAATCTCAAACTTCACTTCCCCTCGAAGTAAGTGGATTCCTGCTGCATGTCCACTTGAATCGGATGGTTGAGTCTTGCTTCAGGTCTTTACCCGAAATCTACAGATTTATGCCACTTGTTCTCTTGATTTGATGGCTATGAATTACTTCGAGACTTTACCCGGAATCCACTGATCTACGCCACGTCTCTTCTTGATCAGACGGTCCAGATTCACCTCGGATGATAGGACGCTTGAGATTTACTTCGTATGATATGACGACTGAGATATACTTCTAATGGTCGGACGGTTGAGATTTACTTTGGCTCTTCGGCTCTACGAACTTTGAGAGTCTCAAATCTCAACTAAAAACTCTCGAACAGATTTCTACGGAGTCCACGATCCGTCGCCACACGTCCCTCTGGATATGGCAGTCCATATTCACTTTGGGTCTTCGAGGTTCAGGAATCTCAATTCTCAACTGAAACTCCAATGTAATTTACCCGAAGCTTGCGATCTATCGCCACGTGTCTCTCTAGATACAGTAGTCCAAAGATCTTCGGCTCTTCGACGCTTCGGTTCTTTGGTGCTTTGGCTCTTCGACACTTCGATGCTTCGACTCTTCGGCTTTTGAGAGTTTCAAGCTTCTACGCACTCGTTTCCTTCCGAAGTGCATTTACCCGAAATATACGATCTCATGACACGTATCCCCCTGGCGATCAATGTCCAGGATTTGCTTCAGCTGTTCATCCTCCTCCTTGTCCACAACCCTCCAAAGTTGTAGATCTTACGCTACGTATCAACCCTGACGATGGACGGTTCTGATTGACTTCAGAACTTCGAGACTTCACAAGTCCACTCTCCTATGCACTTTCAAAGGGTTAGGCCTCGTGCACTTTCCTTGGGATCCAACGACTGTTGGTCCTCGTGCTCAGATTTGACGACCCAGATCTGATCTCCTCCCGCGTGCTCTTCTAATTATATGGACATGGATCCCAATGGTCCAGATCTTTCACAGTGCTCGATCTAACAGTCACTGTTTTTCTTCCTCCTGAGCTTTCACTTTTTTTTCTGACTTGGAAAATTTTAGATGTTTCAAAGGTCTCGACCTTCAATTTACTTCCTGCAAGCTCTGATGTATGGGTCTCGACTTCCGTTTTCCCTCCTGAGCTTACGAACTTGAAACAAGGTCGCCTCTTAGACCTCATCTGTGCATCTAAAAAGTGCTAGTCTCTTCTAATATTGGTCCTTAGGGAATTTCGAATTCCCACGTACTCTTTGCTTTAATCTGCTCACGTTGGATCGACGGTCCACGACCTTCCTTGATCCAAAGGTCCAGATCACATCGCAACTTCGGGTTTCAGAAGTTTAATTGCACTAACGTACGATTCTCCCGTCGCGTGAACTCTGCACTCACAGATCCGACGATCAAGGTGGGTGATCTAGGTGGATATTGGTGGCCGCCCACTTTCTCCAACTGGCCCAAAACATGTTTCTTACAATTTTGGTAATTTACTATTTTTAGCAGTTTTTAACTTCTGGGGCCATTTTGAGGCCCTAAACGATGTTTTTTGAGAAAACGGGGAGAAACATGGGCCATAAATCAAAGTTTCTCACCCAAAAGTTGTATTTCTCGGATAGATCTTTCCAACGAGCTATCATACGCCTAAAACGGAGATCGTATGCAAAAGTTACGACCCCGGGAAGTTGATGCACCAATTTACTCAAACGGGGTCCACATGACTTTTGGCGCTTCATCTCCCAGGGTTAGGTTTTTGGATGTTTAGGGTTTTTGGCATTATTTCTTATTGTAAAAAAGGCCTTCAGAGCCTCATTGTAATCATCTTCTCACGGATGCGAGTAGTCATCACATCTCTTCTTAGAGATAAGCTACCACCATTCTAGCGAGTCTTTCACTCTGTATTTTACAGTCTTTGTACATTTATTTCGTTAATAGAAATCGTGTATTACTGTATATCTGTGACTCTTGTTATTTCTGCTATATCTCTGTTATATTGTTGTCTCTCTTGCAATATCTCTAAATATTCATGTGTTATATTTCCGCTCTCATTTCGTGCCGAAAATAATCCGGATCAGTGGGTCTCGATAGATCCTTGGATCTTCGGTTTAGATCACATCGCGACTTTGGGTTTCGGAGGATCCATCCCCTTCATGATAATTACCAACATTCATCGATTTTGCGAAGACTGAAGGAGTCGAGGTGTTAACACATGCGCTCCTTCTTCAAATCTAACGGTCGTGACAAACCTTGGATCCTCCCGAACGGATCTCATCTGTCCATCTTCCAAACAAAAGGATATCCCCTTTCGATACTTGAGTCTTGCTATGCTTCCTGAGCTTTGTTAGTTATGAAGGATTTAAGAGCGTTGCGCTCTTTCTCCTGGGCTTAATACTTGGAAGGGTCTTTTGCACTACTCTTGTGCTCCTTCATCAAGTCTATAACTTAAGTGGTTCTCGGTCTCTGCTTGCCTTGCAGAGAGCCTGTGCATATCTGCACTACCTCTCCTAAGCTTAACAGACTCCGTCCTCCAAGAGGCTCAGAACGACTAGGAGGGTCGATCTGCATACATGAAACTATGCCCATGGTTGATGAACTCACAGTTCGTGGCTCTGACTTAAACCACCACAGGATGCAAGCATTTACGAGAAAAAAAACACGTCCAATTCATACAATTTCCTACTTGCCTAATTACACAATCAAGAAGACACAAAAAAGGTACAATATAAATCATTAAGCAAACATATCCATCCGTGCAACATTCATAGGATATCCAACTTTAATTCACAATACCACGTAAATACACAAGATATGTGATTACTTATCTTTTACAAGTGGTAGCCAACTAACTGACCATGGGTGTTCGTCCTTCCACCCGACCATAGGCTCAAAGGCACTCATTGTTAGCACCCTATCCACCCCTGTGCCAAGCCATGATATCAGCAGGGAACTCTCGCGGTTCTCAAGGATTCTTTCTCTTTTTCAGCTTCTGCTCGGGTTCTGTTCTTTGCAACTTTCAGAGATTTCTTTCTATGTCATGGCCCTCGATGAGGTTTATCATATGCTCACTTGGCATCAAGCTCGCGACCTTCTTTTTATCATCCGCTGGAGAGTTCCACACATTCTCCTTAACGATTTTTATCATATCTTTTCCCCAGGATGGTTCTCGACCCATCTTGTTCCTTCTGTCAGAAGGGAACTCGAGTCAGATTGGTCTGTCATACCTAGTGGTACTTCGATCTGACATTCTATAGTTAGACCATGCTCCCATTCATGGGAGTGGTTGATAATTGAACCACTGGTCCTTGTTTCATTAACTGGTTTCTCTCCTTGGGATCCGAAGGAGATTTATTATCCCCATCAAGGGAAATTTGGGGTTATTTGATATAATGAACCCTCTCTTATAGTTTTCACATTCTTTCCTCTAATAATATCATGGCCAATACTTTCAAGACTTCATCCCCATAATCAGTTATTGATAACTCAAACAATAATATATTTACACTGTCCACATGCCTTATCATGATAATCCTATTTTATAATTAATTACAAACTAGAGAAAATAAGGGTTTTACAAATGTGACTCCATTGCATATCTCATGGGTATATTCAACTTCACAACCCACACATTAACACACATATAATATATAATTTAAATGGAGTTGCATAACATATGGCTAAGGGAATTAGATATGCTATGTTACAATGATACATTTGATTAAAACAAGCCTATGCCTCCTCTCCTCTCCATGATATTATCAACCATAAAATGGCGTCTTACACTTACGTAAAATTATCAACATATGGAGAAGAGCCTAATAGTTACAAATTAGAGAGAAGGGACAAATTTAGATGCTTATATATAATTTTATAGTTGTGTTTATTTTTTCAATTAGTAATTATATACATTTAATGTAGGAGAACTATACGATTTTCATTTTATCATTAAGAATGGATATTCTAAAATTTGAAATTTGTGAGTAACAGTAAATGAACGGAGAAATGAGGCCGCAGAGCTTCGCTCCCCTCTGCGTCTAGGGTTCTCCCTAGCTGCAGCCGCCGCCCTGAACCAGAAGCTTCCAAAGCCAGGCGTCTTGCTGCTCTTTCTGCCAGTTTCCGAAGCCGAAATAGAAGCTTCCCTTTGCTGTTGCAGGGGTCTATCCGCACGCGCCGTTTGGTGGCCTGAAGCTATGCGTACCGTCAAGCATGGGACTGCCGCCGAATCTGTTGTATTCGAAGGTGATTTCGCAGACATAGTCGAAGCTTCCCGTGGAGTTGGAGAGAAATGCTGCGTGAAGAGCCGCTTTGTCAAAAGATCAGACTCGATCCCCATCTGGATTAAGGGTTTACTGTGGCAAAACATAACGCCATTCATATGAAGGAGAACAAATTAATAGGTAAATTCACTGGGCTTTGGCCTAGCCCTAAAACCATTAAGTAATGGGTCTTTAACAATTGGGTTGTTTCAAATCCTATTTCTTTGCGCTGTTGTGAAATGACTTTTATATGTTTTTATTTGGAAATATAGAAGATAGAGATTCAATCTTCAGATCTGGGTCTTATTTCATGGGTTCATGGGATTATTCATTTTCCAAAGTACTCTCGACTTCAATTTCGAAATGGAAATCTCCTTCGTCCGTCCTTGCATGGATTCGTCTACCACACATCTTCCCTTCATTTTATGGGGAACTGAGTCCTTTAAAGTCATTGTTCATAAAGTGGGTAGTTACATAACCCACTTTTAGTTAAAGAATAATATCTTCACATGTGTTAGAATATATGTGGAAATGGACTTTGAAAATTGATTGCTAGAGATGATTCAGATCAACTAAGAATAATATCTTCATATATGCTAGAATATGTGTGGAAATAGATTTTGAAAATTGATTGCTAGAGATGATTCAAATCAATTTAGAGGGTTGAAGTCATACCAATTATCTTGCGTTGGATGGCTTGGAAGCCTGGCTCCGGTCATTCGATCATAGTCGGCAAGGATGAATAAAAAAGGTATATACTTTTTATATCAAGCGTCAAGAAGGGCAATGGGGCAACAATAGGTATACGTTGGATCTGTAGTGATGATTTGGAATTGCCGACTCCACTTGCTAAAGAGTGGGATTGTTATAAGACACACTTGGTGGACTCGAGCATCTCTTTAAACACTAAGCTAGATGAGTTGATCTGGATCGGAGGCGACAAGTCCGAAATCATCTCTGTTAAGAACATCTATGCAACTCTGTCGAACCTCCTATGTTTTACCAAACAAGGAGGATGGCGGACAAAGTTATGGAAATGAGAGTGTCCAGTGAAGATAAAGTTATTCTGTTGGCTGATAGCAGAAAATAAGATTTTAACTTGGAAAAATCTTCAAAAGTGCAGCTGGAATGGACTAGGTATGTGCGTTTTGTGCAAAGCACATAGAGAATCTACCAATCATCTTTTTTTAAACTGTCCCTTTACTCGGTTAGTATTGGATGAGCTTAAAAAGACCACGCATTTGGATAATGGTTGGAATGGAATTACAATGGTTCACTCTTTTAAAAATTGGTCTGTTCAGAACTACACTCTAATTACCCTTGCAACATTTGTTTGTTGGTTTATATGGGTTGACAGGAATAAGGCACTTTTCGAAGGTTCGTGTCCCCCAGTTCATAGAATTGTCTACTTAACTAGGAGTGCTTCGGATCACTCTTGGAAACCTCTTAAAGAAATTCCCCCTCGGATTTTGGTGCCCACTTATCCAATTGATAAATCTTTAGCCTGGTTCGATGGGGCAACTCAACAAAACGACAATATAAGTGGAACGAGAGGTATCATTAAATTAAATTCCCTTAGAGAATACAGATGGACTATGAATTGTGGAAAATGATCTAATACGAGAGTTGAGATCTTGGGAGCTTGGGCAACCTTAGTGCTCACAACTAGATTTCCTATTTATGATTTACATATTATGGGCGACTCAAAGATAATCATTGATTGGCTTAACAAGACTGGAGATCTCA
Source organism: Picea engelmannii (assembly GCA_009831015.1). Classification (NCBI taxonomy): domain Eukaryota; kingdom Viridiplantae; phylum Streptophyta; class Pinopsida; order Pinales; family Pinaceae; genus Picea; species Picea engelmannii. The sequence goes on along the minus strand of ML777605.1, from coordinate 801,412 downwards.
GGGTAACAAACCTTGAAGCTTGGAAGGATAGAATTGTTGATATATTTACACAATACAGATCCATTACATTTAAGCATATATACAGAGAGATGAACAAAGAAGCGGACTGCCAATCAAAACTGGCCTTCTACAACTGTCATGGCAAGATCACATACACATCATGGATGGAAGGCCACAAGGGCCTAACACAACACATATCTCTATAGCTTTTCTGGGCTTGGCGAAGTTTCTATTGCTTTGATATTTTCTTCTATGTATGAACTAATCAATGATCTCAGTTGAATGTGTCTATGTACCTACTAGTCTGCTTTCTATGGTTACTTGCCTCTCAGACACTCTTTTTGTCATTTTGCTGGATAATGAGGCCTTTTCCATTGTTAGTAAAGGATAGACTATGTAAAAAGGTTATATTATGATTAATATAATGGGAAATTTTCATTTGGAAAAAAAGCTCTTGATTATGAGTAAGTACCTTTTAAATGTAACCCTTGCCATGAGTATGGACATTTTGCTAAAATTTGCCCAAAATCTCAAGAGGCCCAACCTCCATCCAAACCGTCTTCTCATAACAATGTCGAGCAAGATTTTCAACAAGTTACAGAAAGGCATAAGAAACAATAGAGTAGGGGAACTCTTCCAAGCAATATGCCGCAATCTTGGCCGTTTAATACCTCTAATAACATGTTTGAAGTTTTGGAATCTCAGGAAGAGGAATGAGAAGATTTGGTTGAGGATGATTCTCAACGGATCAGCTCAGAGTGCATTCTCAAGTCCACATTAAAAGTTCAAAAGAAGTTAGTAAATTTAGTTTCAAATATTGGAGACATACTCCTATCTGGGGTTTGTTGCATCTACATCGGCAAGAATCACATTCAACACTAAAAGCCATGACATCGCCCATCTTGGATGGGACTCCATTAAGGGTTTCGACAAATCCCCATGCTCCTATTAGGGAGGAGGTTGGTGGTGATTTGGAGGGCGAAGAAAATTCTGATCCTTCCCTTGCAGATGTCCTAAAAAAGGACTCACACCATTCTCCTCCATTAACTAGAGGCAAGAAGTCTCATAACGAGCTTAGAAAGAAAGAAACAAAATCAAGTATCAAATCATGTTCTCAACTATCCTTGAGAGATTTTCTGCTCCATTAGGGGCATGTTCCACATTTTAGTTTATCATGTGTTGTTTTTGCATTTTTCTTTGTAATCCGTTTGTAAGAATTTATTCTTGCAAACAAGAATTGGCAAATTATTGGAATCATTTGGGAAGCACATCATTTCATTTTAATGTCTGCTAACTTCAACACATCATTTCATTTTATATATAATACAATTTCGGTTTCAATGAATATTTTAAAAATAATTCTAACCCTTTAACTCCTTATAACCTTCAATGAAAAATGTTTAAAATCACTTTAATATTTATCTCCTAAGGAATATGGACTAGTTAAATAATATTGATGAATAAGTGTGGTGGAATACAAAGTCCCTATATAACAAACACTCTGAAGTTTGATATTAAATTGCAAAACCACCACACAACATATATTCCTGCTAAGTACTGCATAGATTTAGAAAAATGAATTCCTAATAACCAATGAAAAAGATTTGAAAGAACTATCAAGATGAAGACATACCTATAAACTTATATTTTTTGTTGGGGAACATTTGTAGATATGGAAAAAAAAACTTGCACAAGTATGAAGAATTATTTTTCTGATTTCATATTTTTAATATTTAAAAAATGTAAGATAATATAGACATGAAATACCATTTTATTGTTAATTGGAGTTTGCAGGAATGATTGTTATCCTTCCTATCTATGTTCCATTCCTACAAGTGACATGTTGAGATCTTAAGAAGTATATTACTATAATGACTTTATACTATTAGTTGAGTGCACAAAGAGAATGGGATTGGATTGAAAATTCAAAATTGTCATAAGTCTTAGTGAATTGGATTGAAAATTCAAAATTGTCATTAATCTTAGTGAACTGGATTGAAAATTCAAAATTGTCATTAATCTTAGTGGAAAGTAATTGATCTTAGTGGAAAGTAATTGGGAGTTAATAACACATGAATAAATAATTCCTAGTCTTAGTCTATTCACAAAAGCATTTAATTACCAAATATATTAGAATGGGATATTTTTAAGATGGTTATGGAAAATCACTCTGAACAATAACATATAGCTTGATTTCAAATGTCAAAGGCTATGAATCGATTGAAATCTAACTTGTTACATTGACAACTACAACCAATTAGTTTGGAAAATGTAAGAAAACATAATTATTTATCCAATGTATCCAAACTTATGGTTGTCATTGAAGCTAGCTCAACTTAGGTGCTTAGGGAGGACATATGTTATCTCCCTGTCTGAAGTAAATATTTAAATAAAAAAGTACAGTTTAGGTGCAGTTTTGTTGCGTAGATTAAATCTTAAAACAAAAAATTCTATTTATATTTATATTAAACTTGTTAACTTCATTTAAAAAATAAAAATATTATACAAAATAAAATTTTTTGACTGAACAATCATGCTTTAATGTTATGTAAAGGAGGATCGTTGACTTTCACATGTAAGTCATGATTTACAATGAGGTTTTTAAAGTTTCATTGACTTTGAAATGTAAGTCATGATTTACAATGTGGTTTTGTAGGTTTCTTTAAGCTTTAACTCGTACATTCTTAATAAAGGCAACCTTCCATTTAGAGTTTTTCATGTGCCACCTGGATTTTTTTTTTTTAGAAACACAGATGAACTTGGTAATAAAGGGTAGAATTGTCCCTTAATTTACTCATGCCCAAAGTGGATACCGAGGAAAGGAATCCCATTCCCATATGAGAAATGGGTCTTACCAAGATCATATTGGTTGGGACAATAAACTTGTAGAAGATCTTTGTGTTGGTTATGAAGGCTGGTTAATCCAACATATGGTGATCTAGGTTGGGAGATTGGTGAGGAAACTTAAGTATTAACCTCAACCAAAGACCAAAGATCGAGATTATGATACCGTTGAGATATAAAATAGAATATTCTTGACTTTTGTTAACAAATTATGTATTTCAAAATCAAAAGGAGCTTAATGGGTAGTAGATTAGGTAGTTCCCCATTGTTTTAATTTTGTATTAGAATTTATTAAAAATAGTTTAGATGGGGAGAATTCAACTTATTTTTGGTTGGTCTTTATCCACTTTTTAATTTTGGATAAGGATAAATCCATTTTAATTATAGATTTATTAAGTACGGAGAGGGATAAAAAACCTAGGTATGTTGAGTAGATTTGGGGTTAAGATGGATCTATGCTAGTTGTTTATTTTCCTACACACATTATACAAATGAATGAAGTAATGAGGATTTACTTGACTTATAGAGCACTTAACTTCTCTCTATGCAATTATCTTTTACCATACTTGCCCTTGCATATATTGGATTAGAGGGCTTGAATGGTTTCAACTAGGATTTTTGGTTCTCTCCCCTTGACATTTGAGATGGAACCTAGGTCCCTTTTTAATATAAGATACAACTTGTCCCACACTTGGATATGTCAAAAAAAGTTACATCGATAATGTTGGAAGAAGCCTTTATTTTATTGGATATGCTAAAAAAAGTTACATCGATAACGTTGGAAGAAGGGGCAAATTTGCACCTTATTTTATTCAGGTGGCTATAGAACGATGAAGACCATTCCCCTATGAGAAATCGGTGCTATTAGTTGGGATAATGAAACTATCATGATGTCATTGGCTAGGACAATGCACTTGTATAAGAATGTCCCCATGAAAATGAACTTGGCATACAAAAATACCAAACCTTTATAAATCCATCTAATGAAGATCACATGTTAACATAAAGGGACATCACCAAACATAGAACTGAACTATTCTTGATGTAAATTAAATATGATACAAAATATTATTTAAACAAAACTAGATTTTACCTTCGCTAAATCCAAAAATGCAATATCTTGGATTGTCTTGTCCAAACCCATCTCATTAGCTAGGATTCCATTAAGTTCCTACATAAATGAAAAAAAAGTTCCCATTAGAAAAATAGGGCCTGTAACACCCTAGGTTTTGAACCCCCATTTTAAACAATGTATTGTTACAATGCTGAGAGGCCTGAGTGCCCAAACAATTATTAAAGGGCCAGTATGTCCCATAAATGTAATGTTTTGATCACTATTAATGATAAACACATCCCTGGCTACTAGACAGACAAGGACTAGAGTTATAGGGGGCTATGATTCCACAAGAGAGGGAGCTTGAGGGACTAAGTTCTTATTCCTATTTTTTTAATTACCCTTTTTGTCTAAGGGAGGGGATCGATTATGTGAGCTTCTTGGGGAAGGCCAGGAGGTTCTTGTTTGCCCACAAGGTTACTTAAACCCGCCTATGGTCTGACGGGGGGGTTCGACTGATGACTTGTTCGCTGATTTCCCGTTCATTCATCGACCCATCCTCACCTGCGTCTTGGCTTGGCAAAGGAAACAAAGCTGCTGAAGAATTAGCCATGGGATAATTGGCTGTAGTGGTCGCTGGTATGATCCAACCGTGACCTGGGGCCTCCATGTCTGAAATGCATTGGCCCGTGCCTTGTTTTGCTCACAACTGCGAGTCCTGAGAGTCCCAACATTAAGATTATGGACCAGCTGTGTTGGAGGCCTTGAAAATAAAGGATAAGGACTGCCTGAGGGATTGCGTAGAAGAGAAGGGTGGAGGTTTGGTCTCTTGGGGCGGTACAGGATGGGTAGAAGAGAGCTGGGTACATGGATTGTTGTGGGTATTGGGAAACCTGTGAGAGCTTGAGAGCTGACTGGTTTGGGAACCCAATTACACTCTAGAACCATCCTTGTGGATTCATAGCCCTAGCTCGGGGGTGACACTGTTGTTGAGTTTTGGAGCAGGGGTTTCTACGGTTGGGTGGAACGTCCTTGGTCTGCAGCCAGCCGGTGACATCTTTCATAAAGATAAGTGCTCTCTGTTGTGATATTATTATTTGTGTATGAATGTATTCCGCTGTGTAATTTAATTATCATTTACATGTATATGAATGTATTTCCGCTATGTATATTTGATTATCGTTTAATATAATCTTTAGATTATGCATGCTTGCTGGATATTGCTGTGCATGTCGTTAAATATGTTATCTTATTCATCCTTAATATATAAAGAATGTATCAGCATGAGAAAGAAGTCTTAGGGTGGGCTTGCAAGTAGCGTCCCCCGACATGTGGGTGGCTGGGGATGTTACTGATTGGTATCAGAGCTTCTGTTTGAAGCACTAGGCTGGTATGGGCCAAGTCTGTTGGTCAGAGTCTCGTGGTCGAGATCGAACTCTGACCGTGAAATTGAAAATCTCAGGAGGAATGGCGTTGCAGAAGCTATGCTGGAGACAGAACATCATAGATCCTTTGTAATGGTTCGAAGGGTCGTGGCCGTCCTTTTGAATTCGGGAACGATCACGCTGTAGGATCAGGAGAGATCCGGGATCGTTGGATCAGAGGACAGGTGAACAAGGGTCATTCGATGAAAAGAAAGCAAGGGCTAAGGTCGCGATCGTTGGATCCCATTGGAGAGAGAGATCAACGACCAACAGGCATTGCGAGGAACCGAGTTGCACGAGAGATAATTTCCCAAGGCGGTCTCGCAATCCAAACCACAGTTTCACTAAGGGGTTACGTGTCAATGTCAGGAGCATTGCAGGTTACTCCAAACCACCAATGCGCACCCCCACAAATTGAAGAGGCATGCAATGATGTGACATGTTAGCGCTCGAGCGACGAACCTCCGAAGAGCCGAAGTAGCCTGGGAACCATCGATCTGTAGGAGGACACACGTCCACCGATCGCGTGTTCCAGATAAAACACTCCGAGAAAAAGTGAGTGAGGAGGAGGTTGATGTTTGATACTTTTGAAACCCGAAGACCTGAAAGGATATCAGCTGTTGATCTGCCGAGAGCCACACGTCGCCAGATCCAGGACTTCGGATAAAAGCCAGTAGGGCTAGATAGCTGTTGAAGTTTGATATTTCCGGAGTCTAGAGTCCTGAAGAAATCGTAGCCGCCGATCCGTGGGAGACACGCGCCAGAAGATTGCGAACTTCGGACAAAGAAATTTTTTTAAGGAAAAAGTTTGAAGTTTGAGATCTCCGAAGTTGGGAGCCCTGAAGTAAAAATATAGCCGTCAGATTGAGGAGGACACATGGAGAAGATCCGTGAACTTCGGGTGAAGACCCGAAGTGAATCTTGGTTGTTCGATCCAGGAGGACATATGGCGACAGATTGGCTAGTTTGGAAAGTCAGAGTTCAGGAGAATTGGAAGTGTGCTAGTAAGAAAACTCTCGAAGTCCCGAAGCCCGAAGAGTCGAAGTGGTGGGGCATGATGACGTCACCTGGAGGTGATGTGGACCCCATAATTTTGAAGTGACGTGGTTTGCGGATGTCACCTGGGATGACGTGGACACATGGGATGTGTGCCACGTGTCAGTAAGTTTTGAGCATTTGGAGTATTAAAAAGACGATTAGAACGTGACACGTGTCACCCCCTGATTGGGCCACGTGTCCGCTTCCAACATTTCTCCACGTGGCGACAGATCGTGTAGTCCAGAGACTGGGCACTCCATAGGGGAAAATATGTGACAGTTTGCGTTGGGTCAAAAACTCTCGAAGGCCCGAAGGCCAGAGTGCATCTCGATCGTTGATTCCAGAAGACACACGTCGAAGGATCGTCGACTTTGGGTGAAAGCACTATGGGAGAAAGTGGAGGAGGGAAGTTTGAAACTTCTGAATCCCAAAGAGGCGAAGCGATCCACAACCACAGATCTGTGGGAAGACACGCGTCGGTAGATCGTGAACTCCGGGTAAAAGCATCCCGAGAGGAGGCAAGCAAGGAAAGTTGAGACTCCCGAAGCGCGGAGTCTCGAAGTGGATCTCGATCATTGATTGTGAAGGAGGATGAGGACCGTTGATCTGGTCCTGGTTGAAGGTTCCAAAGTCCCGAAGCTCCAGACAAGCGCTTTTTTAGCTAAGCGCAGGGTCATGGCCTTGGTCATATGCAGTTTGAGAGCCGAGGAAAGGAGGGCTAAGGACAAAATTGGTTGTTTCCGAGACAGAAAAATGCTAAGGAAGTATTTAGCCGCGATTTCTAGTCGTGGTCACCGGGGAAGGTGGTTTGAAGGAAGCTCCTACGCAGGATGGAATTCTTTGTTAGCCCAGGGATAACAAGACATTGTTATTTTCAGAGAATGGGGATATGATCTCCATGAACAAAAAAACAAGAAAGAGACCTATAACATGGTTTGACAATTTTTTCTATCATACACAATTCTAACAAAATGGTCACTTGCACATTTTACAGAATTAAGAGCCTTAAGCACATCAAATTAGGATGTGTATTGAGGAAATGGAAGAAGGCGAGGGAGCCTCCAGTCATGATAAGGAGGCCGAAGGCCAGAATACCAGAGTTGGTAATGCAGAGACAACGTCGAATGGACGCAAGGGAAAAGAAGAACAAGAAACATTAATAGAAACAGTAAGAACTCTAAAGATGGAAGTACAGAGCTACAAAGCAGACAATGAGAGACTGATGAGATAGCAAAGTAAGATAAATGCTTGAGTGTTGCAGAGCTTGAACTAGTTGTAGAGGCAAACAAAGAAGGGATCAAACTCAAGACAAGAGGAAGAAGGCAGGTGTTATGAAAGGAAAAATTATCGTGGAAGAGCTGGTTATTCCAGAAGTGCTAGCAGAGCTCATGGACACCACTCATCTCTTTACTCAGAAAGAAATTTTTATGAAACAGATGATCCCGTAAGCAGTCCAGAGGTGTCTCATGTCAGACACCAGATAAGGAAACAAGAGGTAGATTGTTTGCAAGGAGAACTGAGGAAGCTCAAGACACCTTCCTTTGAGGGTGAAAGATAAAGGGAAGATGATGCCGAAGCATGGTTGCTTGGTCTCAAGAGATATTTCCAGTTGCATAACTATTCATAAAACCTAGAAGCTAGGATTGCCACCTACCACTTACACAGAAACACTGCAATATGGTGGGACCAACTGAAGCAAGTGGAGCATGTTAATGAAAGTAGGATCACTTTGAAGCAGTTCAAGAAGTACTTCCAGAAGGAGTACCTCTCATAGAATTTCTATGACAAGAAAATGCAGGAGTTCTTTGAACTCAGGTTGGGAAGCATGACTATGGCCGAGTACAAGAAGAAGTTCTTGGGATTGTTAAAGTATGTCAGGTTCATTGGTGATGATATAATGAAAATATAAAGATTTCTAAGTGGATTTCCAGCCTTTTATAAGGAAAAGATAAAGTATGATGAGTCCAAGACATTGACTGAGTCCACTAGGAAGGCTAAATACCTGTACGAGCAAGGCCAAGGAAGAGAATCCCTGCAGAAATCTTGGAAGGACAAGAAGAATGCAAAGTACGATAAGAGGAGGAAAGGATTCAAACATCCCTTCAATAGGAATGAGCCTAATAGAAATCAACAAGATCAATATGCTAAGGGAGATTTCCCGAAGGAAGATTCCTTGGTAAAAGGGGAAGACCACCAATCCAATGCTGGGGATGCAAGGAAGATCACCTGTACAAGGATTGCCCACACAGAAAGGACAAAGTGAAGACGGTGCACAACATCTAAGAGGTTAAAACAGTCAGAGATATGGGAAGAATCTATGCAGCTTTAAATGATCGCCAATAGAATACCAGTCCAATATGATCGAGGTGGAAGGTAAGATCATAAATCAACATGTTGCTATTTTGAGATATTCAGGAGCAATTCATTGTTACATTGATACTAAGATAGTGGATATATTACATTTGGAGAAAAGTAAACTTGGAAAAGCAAGTTTGGTTTAGTTAGCCACTAGAACCAAAAGAAGAATCCATGATATGGTAAGAAGTTGTTCCATAAGTCTTAATGGCGTGAATACTTGTACTGATCTAAATATCATACCATTGGGGTCTTATGACGTTCTGATTGGGATGGATTGGTTGGACAAGCATCATGCTGTCCTAGATTGTCATAACAAGACATTTACATGTCTTGATGGAAATGGAAAACAAAGAACTGTGAAAGGAGTTCCAAGACCCATCTCTATAAGGGAGATTTCGGCCTTATAGCTGAAAAGATGTTTTAGAAAAGGATGTCAATTGTATGCAGCTCATGTGGAAGAGCCAGATAATACGAAGGGGCCAAGCCTTGAAGATTTCTCGGTACTACAGGAATTTGAGGATGTATTCCAAGAAATGCCGGGATTCCCGCCAAGAAGGGAGATAGATTTCTCAATTGATTTAGTGCTAGGAGTTGCCCCGGTGTCAAAAGCACCTTACAGAATGAGCACACCAGAGTTAAAAGAATTACAAATGTAGTTGGAGGAATTGTTGAAGAAAGGGTACATACGTCCAAGTGTTTCACCTTGGGGAGCACCAATACTTTTTGTCAAAAAGAAGGATGGAACCTTGAGGCTGTGTATTGACTTCCGACAGCTAAACAAGTACACTATAAAGAAAAAGTATCCGCTACCCCGAATTGATGACCTCTTTGATCAGCTAAGAGGAGCAAAGATATTTTCAAAGATTGACTTGAGGGAAGAATACCATCAGGTAAGAATCAAGGAAGAAGACATTCATAAGACAACCTTTAGGACCAAATATGGGCATTATGAATTTGTAGTGGTGCCATTTGGACTGACCAATGTACCAATTGTCTTCATGTGCTTAATGAATGACATATTCAGAAATTATTTGGACAAGTTTGTCATAGTATTCATGGATGCCATACTTATCTATTCTAAGTCTGAAGAGGAGCATGAACATCACTTAATATTGGTATTGCAAGTACTGAGAGAACATCAGTTGTATGCCAAGTTGAATAAGTGTTATTTTTGTCAAAAGCAGATCCATTACTTGGGACACATTATTTCAGAGCAGGGCATAACAATAGATCCAGAGAATATCGAATCCATTAGAGGGTGGCCAACACCTAGAAATGTGTGAGACGTCAGATCTTTATGGGATTAGATGGCTACTACAGAAGGCTCATAGTAGGGTTCTCTAAGATTTCTCATCCCATCACTTCTTTGCAAAAGAAGGGAACTAAATTTGAATGGACACTCAAGTGTGAAAATAATTTTAACTTGTTGAAGGAATTACTTACTAGTGCGCCTGTGTTAAAGATTGCTGACCCAAATGAAAGTTTTGTGGTATGTACAGACACTTGTAAGGAAGGAATTGGGGGATTCATCACGCAAAATGGACATGCCATTGGATATGAGTCCAGAAAGCTTAAGGAACATGTGAGGAACTATGCCACACATGACTTGGAACTTGCTACCATTGTTCACGCCTTGAGGATGTGGAGGCATTATCTCATGGGGAAGAAATTCGAATTAAGGACAAACCACACTGGTCTGAAGTATCTTTTTGAACAACCAACCTTGAATGCCAGGAAAACAAGATGGCTGGAATTTTTAAGTGAATATGACTTCGACATCAAGCATATCAAGGGAAAGGAGAATAAAGTTGCCTATGCACTTAGTAGGAGAGTGCATCTCATGCATGCTAATGCTGTCAGTATGCATCAGTGAGACTTAAAGAGCATAATTTTAGATGGTCTTGTTACAGATCAACATTACCTACAGGTAAAAGAAAACCTACAGCAAGGAAGTGTACAACAAAAATTAAAGGAGTATGAGATAAAGGAAGATGGATTACTCATGCATAAGATTAGAGTCTATGTTCCTAGTTCCGGAGAATTGAGGAATTTGGTACTGAAGGAAATGCATGATGTTCCTTATGCTGGACATCCCGGTTACCAGAAGAAAATTACAGCAGTAAGAAGCCAGTTCTTTTGGCCAGGAATGAAGAAGGATGTTGCTGATTACATTGCTCAATGTATGGAATGTCAGAAGGTGAAGGCTGAGCATAGGCACCCAACGTGTTTGCTGCAACCATTGCCAATTCCAGAGAAGAAATGGGAAGTGATCACCATGGATTTAATCACAGGATTACCCAGAACGAATAAGCAACATGATTCAATCATGGTGGTGGTTGACAAATTAACAAAGGATGCTCATTTTGTGCCTATGAAGACAACGCATACAACAACTAATATTGCAGAAATTTTCATGAAGGAAATAACGAGGTTGCATGGGATACCTAGAACAATCATCTCGGATAGAGATACCAAGTTTACCTCCAATTTCTGGAGGGGATTGTTTAAATGATTTGACACAAATCTAAACTTTAGCACAACATATCATTCCCAGACAGATGGGAAAACAGAGAGAGTCAATCGAATAATTGAAGACATGTTGAGAATGTATGTGATGGATAAGCCATCTAAGTGGGAAGATTACTTACACTTGGTTAAGTTTTCATATAATAATGGGTATTAAGATTCATTGAGAATGAGTCCATTTGAAGCCTTGTATGGTAGGAAATGCAATACTCTAGTGAGATGGGACAACCCAACAGATAGAGTGGTACTTGGGCCAGAGTTGCTCAAGGACATGGAAGACCAAATGGTCAAGATTAAGCAGAATTTAAAGGCAGCTCATGATAGACAGAAAGTTTATGCAGACAAGAACACGACGACTAGAGAATTTAAAGTAGGGGAGCATGTACTTTTGAAAGTGAAGACCAAGAAAATCTCTTTGAAATTGGGTAGTTGCACAAAGATGGCAGCTAGATTCTGTGGTCCATTTGAAATATTGGACATAATAGGGCCAGTTGCATACATGCTTGCATTGCATGCTTCCATGAATGCGCATAATGTATTTCATGTATCTTTACTAAAGAAATATGTACATGATCCTAACCATGTTATTGATTGTCATTTGATTCAGGTAGAGACGGAGGGATACTTTCAGGTTCAGCCAGTGCAGGTATTGGACGAAAAATTCAAAATGCTTAGAAATCGAGTTATAGAACTGGTAAAAGTTCAGTGGACCTGCTACAGTCCTGAAGATGCTACCTGAGAGCATGAAGATGCCATGCGGGCATAGTACCCACAACTTTTTGAATGAATTTGAGATTTTGATCTCTATTTTGTATATGCACCGAGGACAGTGCCAAAATAAGGGGGAGGGGATGTAACACCCCAAGTTTCGAACCCCCATTTTAAATAATGTATTGTTACAATGTTGAGAGGCCTCAGTGCCGAAAAAATTATTAAAGGGCCAGTGTGCCCCATAAATGTAATGTTTTGATCACTATTAATGATAAACACATCACTGGCTGCTAGACGAACAAGGACTAGAGTTATAGGGGGCTGTGATTCCATAAGAGAGGGAGCTTGAGGGACTAAGTGCTTATTTCTATTTTTTAAATTACCCTTTTTGTCTAAGGGAGGGGATCAGTTACGTGAGCTTCTTGGGGAAGGCCCGGAGGTTCTTGTTTCCCCAAAAGGTTACTTAAACCCGCCTCTGGTATGATGGGGGGGTTCGACTGAGAACTTGTTCGCTGATTTCCCGTTCACTCACTCATTTTTTCCTCACACACTCCCATGCGTGCACCCCTTGACCCATTCATCGACCCATCCTCACCCGCATCTCTGCTTGGCAAAGGAAACATAGCCACTGAAGAATTAGCCACATGATAGTTGGCGGTAGTGGTCGCTGGTATAATCTAGCCGTGACCTAGGGCATGCATGTCTGAAATGCATTGGCCCGTGCCCTGTTTTGCTCACAACTGCGAGTCCTGAGAATCCCAACATTGAAATTCTAGACCAGCAGTGCTGGAGGCCCTGGAAATAAAGGAGAAGGGCTACCTGAGGGATTGCGTGGCAGAGAAGGGTGGAGGTCCGGTCTCTTGGGGCGGTACAGGCTGGGTAGAAGAGAGCTGGGTACTTGAATTGTTGTGGGTGTCGGGAAACCTGTGAGAGCTTGAGAGATGACTGGTTTGGGAACCCAATTACACTCTGGAGCCGTGCTTGTGGATTCACAGCCCTGGCTCGGGGGTGACACTGCTGTTGAGTTTTGGAGCAGGGGTGTCTACAGTTGGGTGGAACGTCCGTGGTCTATAGCCAGCCGGTGACATCTTTCATAAAGATAAGTGCTCTCTATCGTGGTATTATTATATGTGTATGACTGTATTCCGCTGTGTAATTTAATTATCATTTACATGTATATGAATGTATTTCCAATGTGTATATTTGATTATTGTTTAATATAATCTTTAGATTATACATGCTTGCTGGTTATTGCTATGCATGTCGTTAAATCTGTTATCTTATGCATCCTTAATATTTTGTGCAATAAAATCATTGTAGATCTCTTCCAATGAGAGTAAAAAGTTTAACATCTGTTGTCGTGTTTCTTTTTCTCTAAGTTTTTCTTCACACTTTAAATCTCTTTTTACATGTATGTTTTCCTTTTTCCCAATCTCAATTTGTAAAAGAACCAACTTAGTAATCCAATACTTGTCACAACAAGAGAAATTACGAACTGTTTTTTTAATAAAACTTCACTAAGTGTTATCATTTTCTCGCATAAAACATGACTTTTCCCCCTTTTTAATATGGTTGATAAGCCAACAATCCTAAGTTATCTAGCTTGATAACTATGAATATGGTAAATCAAAAATTTGTAGCATATGTTTTGGCTCGCTTGATCTGAATCTAAGTGAGCAACATCTTTAATCTAGTGCAAAATTGCAAATTGATGTTTCGATGTAAGATAATTCTTGGAAAGACTTGGAGGTGAGTCATGTTGGTGGGGACTCAATGGATATGAATCATCTTGACTTTATGAGTTTCCTTTTTCATGAAGCTTTGTCTAATAAAAGAAAAATGTTCTAGACTCATGGTTATTACATCATAAAAGGAAGAAGATACTACATTTTCAAATGTTTTTGAAATGTATGGGAATATTGTATCATTGCCTCCCTCCTTGTTTGAGGTATATCTAACAAGGAGGTATATCTAATGTTATGTAATGTTTTTTTTTACTTTTAATATATTCATTTTTGAAAGTTCGTTTAATAAGAATATTAGAATTGGTATGATTGATAAATATTTTTCAAAATTAATAATAATAACAACAATTAAATTTTAAGATCACAGTTAAGCCAAACGTTAAATTGATATATGAGACTCCCTTATTTGTGGGACAAGGAAATCCCTTTTTGCAAGGATTTAACTTGCTAAAGTCTACAAAGGTATACATACCCTACCCCATCTAGATTTGAACCTATGACCTCTTAGAAGGAAACACATCTTCTTAACCATTAAATCCACTTATGTGCTCAAAAGTTCTAAGGAAAAGAACATAAACATTAACATGTTCTTTTATTACACTTACACCACCTTCCATGCTATTAAGGACTCCAATAATGTGTCCATAATTCCCCCCAAAGTTGAAGTCGAAGTTCCTCAGTGGAAACAATTCTAAAAACTCCAAGAAGATCTTGGATCATCTTTAAATCCAATCCTAATGAAACAACTAAAAAAACGTAATCTATAAAAAAGAAAAAAAGAAAAAAGCACTTAAAAACCCATCATAAAAAACATCATTATTATGAAAACACACCCTCTTCCTTATGAATCTAAAAATAATGATGTTTGCATCTATCATCATCCCAAAATAACTACATGATTTCTTCAATTTCATTAGGAGACGAATCCTATTCATAACGAACCTTAAAAGTAAAAATAAAATAAAATTAAGCCAATTTATTTTTCCTTTTCTTCCCCATTTGTAATAGACTTTCGAATAATTGTCCGTTTGTAGTTGAATCTAGGAAAAATCTGTACCAAATTAAACTCCGTTTGTATAGTTGAATCTGGGAAAAATCTGTGTACTAAAAACATAAATGTTAATGGTTGCATAATTCTATTAAAAACACATTATACGTAATCAAATTCCACTTAAGATTGCAATACAGATCATGCGATGTTTACGAAATATTAAGTGTTATGCTTCTGTTTTTATGCATTGAATGTGTGACTAAATGAATGGGTGATTAATGGTTAGTAAGTTTGATAATCTAAGATTGCATTATATATAATCTAATGTTTATTGTCCACTGGATATAGTCCAGTGGGTTGTGAGAAAGGGTTTACCTTGGGTACTGTTCTCACACTGAGGGGAAAGTGTACCACGGTTTTCCTGGGATGTATATTCTACAAGGAAAAGAATGCAATGTTCATTATATATTAAGTGTTAATAACTACTGAGTATAAAGTTTAAGTATAAAGTTTAATTGCATTTAAGTTATAATATAATATAATATAATTTTTTTCTCTCCATAAAATATATAAAAAAATAAACTTATCAAAAAATATATATAGAAAAGTAAAAAAAGTTTACAATATTCAAGATATCTTAGTTTTTATTGATACGGTTTTAAAATCTTGATGTGTAATTGTATTATTGATGTAAACAAAATCTAATCACTTGTAATAATTCATTTACGGTTTGTAAGGGGATAGATATCTATTCCCGCTAGATGTATATGGGTCTTGGGTCATTAGCCCATTTCCTTACATCCGAAGAAGATGAGCTCTTAGGTAATCAAGTAATTTAAGGTCATACTCTAAGACCAAGATGGCGTATCAACCTAGATAGTATTTGCAAGATGCCAATATCTCGTGCTATCATTGTTGAAGCCACATAGTGAGGTCATGTGCTTTCAAATAACATCTAGCCTTTGTCCCATACATGAGACTAGATACTATCCCATGTTATAGTGTTTAACACCTTCAAAATTATATAACAATACTTAATTTGTATTGAAACAATTATTTAAATTTTTTTTTCTAAAGAAAATCTCGCGAGATTTCCCTCTTTTCTAGAATATTTGGATGAAGGGTGGCTCAACCAATGGCCACAATATTTTCTTGTAATAAAAAGGAACTCGATCAAATTTGAATATGTAACTTATGGTCTCCTCATCAACAACATACTCTGGATGTACGATTCAACTCATTAAAATTTAATTTTTTTAAGACTATATATATCAAATATTTCATTTCCTATTCTTCTCCCTTACTCTTTTTTTTTTAAAATCAGAACTGAAATATTATATTATAAGAAACGCTGTAGACAAATTAGTGGTAAGTGCATAGGTTTGTCTAGCGATTCAAAAAGACACAAAATGCAGTGTTATGTTGCTACCTAGAGGATTTCACAACAGACTACATAACATTGATTCTAGGTGTTCTTACAAATAACATGCTTGACAAAAATTCCTAAAATCCTAATAACTCCGAAGAACATAACATATATAACTTATCAAAATGCTTGATTGCTATTGGCTTCATCTTGGCCTGCATTTGCAGGTGGTGAATTTTGTTGTTTTGTGTCCATAGGTTCCTTTGCTTGGTGGGCTATCTCCTTTTCTTTTCCTTCAGTTCGAGCATAGATGTCAAGGATCCTATTTTTGGAGGCCGCAAACAAAGATTCCTTGCAAAGGTTCACGGCCATATTTATCAACCTGTTGCATTCCATTTCAAGAATATATGTTCTCTACTTCTGGTGAACCAAAAGCCTCGTTATATTGACATGTTGAGAAATGCAGTGTTGCTCAATTTCCCGAATCTTTGCTGTCATGGTTAACAATGTACTCATGTTTGCACGATTAATCTCCTCGTGCCTTCTAAGAATGTGTTAAAACTCCATGATGTCTTTGATGTCCATTTCGATGGGCTTTGTCTCAACTAATTGGAAGGAGACCATTCCTAAATTAAATCCTCTAAGCCACTATAATACACTGAAATATCTACTTGAAACAAGATAGCGATGAGAGGAATACACTTCTATAAGATTATGACCTGAAATATGCAACCTTAACGATTTTTCTTGGCTAAGAGTGCGATAGAGCATAAAAATTTAAACTAGGAGCTAGAGCCGGGAACAAAAGACATAGATAATCTATCCAAATACTGATGCCACTCCTCTATATGTTAATTTTATGAGCCCTTAGGTGCTAGACCAAGCCTGTTAGCACCATAAGTCACCTTTGGATTGCGGAAGAGGTAAGCCTAGTACCCATCAGTTTGTATGTCACAATGAATAAAATTAAGGGTGGTCTAATGGACACTATCTCAGGATTATATCATTCTAACTCAGAAAACTGGGTTGGCATGCATAGGCAAGTGAGGTCTTGATCTAACTTTAGTCAGTGATTTGCTGTAAAAGGTGAGTAGGGGGAAGGGCCGGTGAGAAGATGTAAGGGCCTGCTATGGACATCCGGTCTTCCAACAGCCCGGGGAGGAAAAGCTTCGAGAACAAGATCCTCTTGGACTCGAAGCTTCAAACACTAAGATATGTCTAAACGACACAACCACAACAACACGATGATCGAACCAACATCACAATGCTGCTGTAATAGTTCGACTGGATCCTCCAATTCCGAGCTACTCAGTATAAGAGGGGAAAATGTAACACAGGAAATTGATTAAAACTGGTGAAGATATTGCAATGACCAAACCTGTATCGCAACAACACCACCACCCTCGATAGGATCTTCCAATTCCGAGTGTCTTAACACAGAGTTTACAAAGAGATGAAAAGAGGCTGACTTTCATTAAACAAGAAATCTCAAATACATAGCATAACCAGAGAACCAGAGGCCTCATTAAAACTTTACAAGCAGGAGCGTAGCTCTACCATTGACACTTACAAAATATAAAACACGAGTATATATACTCAGAACTGCTAACGTCCACCAGGGACGCAATTGGACCCCTGCATTCAAAGCTTTGTGTTTCTTCTCCTTCTGTCAGAATGCACAAGCTTTCCTTTGTCAAACGCAAATCTAAGACAATATGGGTTTTGCAGGAAAATTTCATGACAGGGTGACCTTTGGGCTGACATTCCACCTCCACGACTAGTACTTCCATGTTCCTATTTATGGTTGAAACGAGGTTTCAACCACCTTCTTCAACTTCATTAACTGTCCTTATTGGGATCGAGACAAACCCAGACATCCATAAAATCTCTTAAGCGGCACCCCTGGCCTGCTGAGTTAAACTTAGCGCCTCAAAACAGTGCTGTCTTCTTACGCACCCAATACAATGCTCTCGACCCGTTTAGCGCGGTTCTTCCCAATTGCCCCATGTGACTGCAGACTTTGACCTTATGCTTTTCCCGCATGATATTTCAGGACTTCACATTTCGGGAGTTTTCGCTCCACCTTGGATTTAAAATTGCAATGCTTGAAATCGCGAAACGACCGTTGAGATCGACGGTCAGACTCGCTTCAAAATGGACGACTACGATCGATCCTATGATAACATGAAATGCCGGCTATGCGATGAGTGCTAGCCCCCTTTTCCCGGACCTGCTTCCTCTGTGAATGGGCGCTAGAACCGTGGGCCCAACCCCTGGGAGCTTTCGCAATTTTGCGTTTCGGGGAAAAGAGATGCTGCTCTGGGGAAACCTTCGATTTCCAAAATCGCGAAACCGGGGTTTCTCATTTCGAGGCTTAGGGCTATGGGTGCAATTGTTGACAAGAACCCCAAAATGCCAATTCCCGAAATCGCCGAAGTCAAATCATCGGCCCTCTGCTTCTCACAAATGGACAAACCAGATCTAATTCTTTGCTTGACCTTTGATCTCAAGCCTCTGCCTTGGCACTAAATTTCGGGCAACTTGATGGCCCCAACTACCCGATGACCGTCGATCTGCTCCATCGATGGATCCTGGCCACTGAAAATTGATCTTTGCCCACTCGCTTGATTTGTGTCGCTATCTGACAGCTCTCGGTGCTGCAGACAGTGACAGTGAAGACTTGGACGACATGACTTAGGTTTGGAAAAACAAAGGCTCAGTAGTGGAGGTAAAGTGAGAAGTAATCGGTCGTAGGGGAAATAGAGAAACTCGGGGATGATATCCCTTAGGAAATTTCGATAAGGAAAACTAGTCAACCAAGGATGAAGGAAAAAAACAAAGAGAAATGTACGCCAGAAAGAGAAATCTATGATCGGGATTGCACAAAGGGGAAAAGACAGGCAAAAATTGCAGACTTAGGCCAAAACCACCATCCATTAGAACATGACAAGCTTAATCTCTAACAAAGCCTAACTTCCAAAGTGAAACCTAGGGCTTAAATTACATTTGACACCAATTGCCAACATAACATAACCTGAAAAGACCTTAGAAAGGAGATGAAACTATCCAAATAGAGACCAACACCATGCTGTGCAGGCAGAGGAAGGCCTGGCTTTAACCTTAGGCTCTTGACTAACCACCAAAATAATTTCCTAATGTAGGAAATGATTCATGGAATTGCAGAGTAAATCGACCAGAATCCCAATGACAAGGAAAATTACCATGGGGTTTTCCAACACCAATTCTAGGCTGATCTTGTGTCCAATTCTCCACTCCGGATCCACCATTATCCCACAACAATTGTGCTAAATCAAACCATTCTCTTCTTCACATGGGGTATCATTTATTGTGCACATGAAACCAGTACCAACTGGTGTCCACTTCTCACCATTTCAGATTCCATTAACTTGATTAACTGTGTTCATATCATATGGAGTTAATACATTTTGGTGAATGCGCTTGTAACATCCCTGTTTTCAAACCCCAAACTAGCGATGTATATTGTAAATGTAATATATGGCCGAGGGACAAGCGAGGTAATATGTAAATGATGTAAATTGAATATAATGAATAAAATGTATCACCAACTGCAAATGGAGACATACAAAGATTTGGGGGCTTAGTTTCCACAAGAGAGGGCAGGGGTCCAAGGGGGAGAGTTTACCCATGTCTATTAAACCCAAACCCAATTATTTCTAAATTATCCTTACTTTGAAACTTCTATTTTATGGTTCAGTGTTCTAGAGCCCAATCATTGAATTCATGTAAGAGGGTGGGTGTGAGAGTCACTTACCATAGTTATGGAGAGCATGGGGGTTGAGTACAATCAACTTGGGGAAGAGTGCAAGTCAAGTAAGCAAGAGAAAGAGAGAAAATCCGTGTGGGTAGGAGACCAGAATTACAGATTCATGTTTTTTCATGGAGAGTTGTTTTTACATGGACTTTTCTGGACAACAAAGGAGTTATGAGTGTTGAATCTTGAAGGAAGCTATCGTGGGAATGTTTGGAAACTATTTGGAGTTGAAATTTCATGGAGAAAGAGGGTGCGGGATTGTGAGTAATGTTCTGTTCAAAATTTGTCAAGGGAAGCAAACATCTTGTTGTTGGGATAATTTCATGTTGCAGCTATAGAATTACTGAGGTCCCAAAAGAGAGATTTCCTGTACAACCTGTGTTGGAAGCCCTGGAGGGGAGTGGAAAGGCTTGAGGGGTTGTGAGTAGTGAAGGGGAATTCCATCCCTTGGGTTGTGTAGGTTGTGGGGAAGAGAGAAAATAGATTGGAATTAGTTGTGATATTTGATTGTTGAGAGGGGGACATTATCTAGCCTTAGGGACCATCGTCTTTTTTGGATTCATAGCCCCAGCTCAGGGCCGACTTGCCGTTAAAAAATGGAACAAGAAGTCTACGGTTGGGAGGAACGTATGTCCTCTGCAACAAGTTGCATATTTCTTAAGATACGTGTTCTTATTTGCTGTGTTTATTCATGTTAAATGCTGATATAGTTGTTGTGCATTTTACTCTGAGTTATCTTGGTTAATGTTACTTGATGTGAGTAGATTGATGCACATGAATATCTATTTTTATGGTTGAAGGATGTTGCATGTATTTAGTTGCTATTGTACGTAGTTAATGTAGTTGCATCCATGTTTTTATTTAGTATGGACAATTGAGTGAGAATTTCATACTGTGTATTATTTCCGCATTTAGAATTGGTAGCATAAAATTTTATTGGGCCGTTTTAACAGTAACATGATCCAAATTGGGGATTGGTACATTAGAGAGTGGTATCAAAGCTTAAGTTCAACATTAGACCCGTATGGGCCAAGAACCAGTGCGAATTTGAGAAAATTCACTGTTACAAACTTCTATCTGTGGCAAATTTGTGGGGAAAATGCTGAAAAATCATAGTGAAATGTCCATTTTTGTGAGCAAATTCGAGTTTTAAATAACCTAGAACCATTTGAGAGGTTTAATGGCGTCAATCGACTAGATTGCATAGTTAGATTTGACTTGCAAGGTCGAAATTCACGTTCCAATGGTGACTGAAGGAGCTGGGAGATTTTGATGAATCGATCGCCAAGATCATGTTTGATCTTGAGATCGACGACCCAAATTCATCATGAGTTTTCTAAAAACTATGATTTTTCAGAGTTTGTCCATTTGGGTCGATTGACGTTCATGATTTTCTTTCGAAGCTTTGCAAAAGAAGAGAATCAACAACCGTGATTCATTTTCGTAGATTAGTGAAGTTAAATAATCGAAGGCGAAGATTCATTTTCAACAGCTGGGAAATGGAGTAGATTGAAAGTTGTCGTTCGTTGATAGGTTTCGGCGAAGTTAGACGAATCAACGGTTAAGATAATTTTGGATGGGAGATCGACAACCCAAATTCATTTGGGATTTGGTCAAAAATTTCTAAGTGTTGGGGTTTTCCAAGAAGGATCGCCGATGATTAATGGTGAGGTCGATGGAATAAAAAAGTGCTTGGTTCGGCCAAAATAAATCTTTGATCACCGATGGCCAATTATTGGGGATCGACATAATTTGGCTAGAGTTTTCATGCATATGAAGGAAATCTCCGATCGCTGATGGCCGATGATCGAGCATCAACATATTTATCGAGGTGCTTAATTCGTCCAAGAGAAATGACCGATTGCCGATGAAGGAAAAGATGATGATGACGTGTCATGCCATTTTATCCAAAGTGCCTTGTCAGTGTCCACGTGTCATGCCACATTAACAACTACGTGTCATGCCATGTTAGCATGGTTTCCATGTCAGCCAAGAGATGACCGATGGTTGGGGTTCGATGAATTTTGTAAACAAGTGGTTGCTAAGGAAATTCGGTGATGATTTGGGTTCAACGAGATTTATGGGAAATATTGGTTTTCCAAGATAAATCACCAATGGTTGATGGCTGATGATCATGGTTCAGGGAGTTTCACGAGCAAGTTTGGTTTGCCAAAGGGAATTGCCGATCGCTGATGTAGTGTTGGGAATCAATGATCCAAATTATTTTAAGTTGTCGATCAAGGGTGGAAATTGATCTGAGAGGTTTGGAAAGGATTAACATATCAACGACTCAACTTTCACCCAATTTGAGATCCATGACTCAGATTAAAAGACTGTTAAAACAATAAAAATAGTCAATTTTATATGAAATTTTGTGATTTTCGAAGGTCATTAAATTACAGAGCAATTTTGAGAGCCTAAGCACATTTTTTAGGAAATCAAAATCCACAAGACCAGAGTGTAGTATTTGCAGATTAAATAAAAAAATTGGAGAGAACTATCCAACAAGCTACTCCGGTCACAAAACATAGCTCGTGTGAGAAAGTTATAGCTAAAACAATTAAGGTGAAATTTTGGCACTAGTTTACTTCCAGAGGGAATAACTCCTTGCTAATAAGTCTTCTTGAGGCACAAGAGTAGTCTATGGAAATTTTATGAACCATAGAAGACAACCATGGAGCCAGATTTGGGATCAGGGTATGTAAAAATGTGCAAGAAGAGAAAGAAGACACCTATAACATACAAGGATAAATTGGGGAAAAAAGTCTAAACTTCAAGATTTGAGAAAAATGATAGTCGCTAGAAAGGTATTGATCAAGAGAAGACATATATACACCCATAATTTTGAATTGGGCACTAAAAGTTTCTTAGAAAGTAACAAAATAATTTTGTAGCAGTAAGAAAGTGGAAATTGCAGCATGTGAATGTTGTAACTTTATGCTCAAAACTCAGAATGAGGAATGGGTACAATTGTTGTAGAGATGTTTCGAAGAAGATTTTGTTTAAGGAATCAAATTTTGACTTGGTGAATTGCATTCTTCATAAATTGATGTGAAGAATAACTTGTAATCCGATTAATAAGTATTTGTAATATGCTTAATTTTAACAACACTTATTGCATGCACATTCTTGCAGAATTAGAGATACAGGAAATAAGACTTTAGTTCCTATATGAGAACTAGATATATGGGGGATGCTCAAGGGTCTTACAACCATGAAGAAGATATCAGAGGTTTGCATGTCAACATGGGAAATGCTGAGACAAAGTCTAATGGAAAAAGAGAGAGGTAGGAGCTAGTAACTATGAGAAGCATGCAAAGAGAAGTGTAGAGCTATAGGGATGATAATGAAAAGATCATGAAATCTTAGGAGGAGATACTTCTAAGTCTGAATATGTTGCAGAAGAAAGTCAACAAAGATTCAGGAACAAAGTAGGAAGCTGGTGCAAGGCAAGTGGAAGTTTCTATATCTCATGATAGGAGGGATGATCATGAAGGATTTAGATAGTCAAGGCGTGCTAGCAGGCATCAACATCATTAATCCCTAGGGAACTCGACCAAAAGAGCATATGTACATTCAAGGTAAAAAAGAAACCCAAGTGTGTCTCCTGTTAGACATCATAAAATGAGACATGGGTCAAATAGCTTGCAAGGGGAGCTGAGGAAGATCAAGCCACCATCATTTGCTGGAGAGAACAAGAAAGGAAAAGATGTAGAATGATGGTTGTTGGGAATGAATAAATATTTCCAGTTGCATGATTACTCGTCAAATGTAGAAGCATGAATTGCATCCTACCACCTTCAATGAAAGACATCTATGTGGTGGGATCGGCTTAAGCAGGATAAACAACTTGACGAGAAGATAATTTCTTGGAAGTAGTTCAAGAAATATTTTGAGCAACAGTTCTTGTCAAAACAATATTATGTCAAGAATATGCAAGAGTTCTTTGAACTAAAACTTGGGAACATGACCATGGATGAATACGAGAGGAAATTCCTGGAACTCCTCAAGTATGTGAGCTTCATCAAGGATGACAAGGTTAAATTTTGGATGTTCCTGAGTAGACTGCCATCCTTCTACAAGGAGAAAATTTAGTTTGATGAGCCCAAGAATTTAGAAGAAGCCATAATAAAGGCTAATCATTTTTATGAGAAGAACAAAGGAAGAATAAATTTCCAAAAGGCTTGGGATGACAAGAAGAAAGGAAATATGGATCAAAGGAAGAAAGGATTAAAAACAACTTTTATCAGGAATAGATCTCAAGCATATCAACAAACACTGCCATCTTAAGGTGATCCAAAAATGACAGATTCCTTAGGAAAGAGGCCAAGAAAACAACCCATAAAGTGATGGAGATGTGAACGATATCACATGTATAAATATTGTTCTCACCGGGGAGATAAAATGAAGACTATGCAAAGCATGAAGCAAGAGGAGACATTAGAGGATGCAGGAAGAATCATTCCAAGGATCTATGCAGCCTTGGACAATAGACAAGCAAACTATCAATCCCACATGATTGAAGTGGAAGGTAAGATTGATAATCAACCCATATCCATTTTGATTGATTCTGGAGCTAGTCATAGCTATATAGATCCAAATCTAGTTTAAAGATTTAAATTGAATAAATGTATGCATGACAAGTCTTGATTAGTTAAGCTAGCCTATGGAACCAAGAGAAGAATTAATGAGCTTGTTAAAGAATTCCCTATAAACATGAATGGAATTAACACTAACGTAGATTTTAACATCATACTGCTTGGGTCTTATGACTGCTTGATTGGCAAGAAAAACATTGTGCTGTATTAGATTGTTATAAAAAGGATTTTACATGTCTTGATGAGGAAGGAAATTTAAGGACAATGCGAGGTATTCCAAGGCCTATATCTGTCTGAGAGATTTCAACATTGTAGATGAAAATAATTTTTGGAAAAGGGTGGCAGATATATGCAACCCATATGGAAGAGACAATGAAGGATAAGGAGCCAAGTCTTGAAGATTATCTAGTCTTGAAATAATATGAAGATGTGTCTGGGGAGTTTCCAGGATTGCCACCAAAGAGGAATGTAGATTTCTCTATTGAATTAATGCCTGGAGCTGCCCCAATGTTCAAAACTCCCTACAAAATGAGCATGCCAGAGCTAAAAGAGTTGCAAATGTAGCTAGAAGAGTTGTTAAATAAAGGGTACATACACGCACGTGTTTCTCCTTGGGGTTCCTTATTTCTTTTTGTCAAGAAATAATATGGAACACTGAGGTTATGTATTGATTTCAAACAACTGAACAAGGTTATAGTCAAGAAAAATTATCTTTTGCCAATGATTGATGATATTTTTGATCAACTAAAAGGAGAAAGGATATTCTCCGAGATCGACTTGAGGTTAGGATATCATCAAGTGAGAAGAAGAGAAGATGATACTAGCAAAAAAACCTTAGAACAAGGTATGGCATACACTATGAATTTGTAGTGGTGCCTTTTGGGTTGAAAAATGCACCCTCTACATTTATGTGTCTGATGTATGGGGTGTTTAAAGATTTACTGGACAAGTTTGTAATTGTATTATTGGTTGATATTATTATCTATTCCATGATAAAGGAGGAGAATGAGCGACATTTGAATATGGTGCTACAAGTATCGAGAGAGAACCAATTGTATGCCAAATTGAGTAAATGCATTTTATTTATTTATCAAAAGCAGATCCATTATTTGGGTTACATTGTTTCAGACGATGTCATAGTAGTGGATCCGAAAAAGATTGAAGTAATCAAAATTTGGCCAGTGCCAACAAACATTTCAAAGATTAGATCATTTATGGGTCTAGCTGGTTATTACATGAGATTCATTGCAGGATTCTCCATGATTACACACCCAATAACATCTTTGCAAAAGAAAGGAGTAAAGTTTGAATGGAGTGCTAAGTGTGAAGAAAATTCCAACACTTAAAGGATTTACTAAACAATGCACCTATTTAAAAGTTGCACATCCATATGAGGATTTTGTTGTGTGCACAGACGCATACAAGGATGGGCTCGGTGGAGTCCTTACACAAAATGGACATGTAATTTGTTATGAACTCAAAAAATTGAAGGAGCATGAAATAACTTATGCCACACATGAATTAGAATTGGAAGGCATAGTACATGCCATAAGGATGTGGAGGCATTACCTTATGGGAATACAATTTGAATTAATGATATACCATAGTGGTCTGAAATATTTGTTTGAACAACCAACACTAAATGCTAGACAGATTAGATGGCTGGAATTTCTTTGTGAATATGACTTTGACATCAAGCACATAAAGGGAGAAAAGAACAAGGTTGATGATGTACTTAGTAGAAGGGTGCATAAAATGCATGCCACAACTATTAGTATGTACAAGACATATTTAAAATATAGAATTCTAGAGGCTGTAACGACAAACCAAAATTATGTGCAAGTCAAAGAAAAGCCTACAATAGAATAATGTACATCGGAAATATAAGGATTACAAGCTAGAAGAGGATGGAAACCTCTTATCTTGGAACATAGTATATGTTTCCAATTCTCAAGAATTGAGAAAGTTGGTTTTGAAGGAGATGCACAATGTGCCATATGCTAGAAATCTAGGATACCAGAAGACTATTACAACTGTAAGAGGCCGATATTTTTGGCTTGGTATGAAGATAGATGTTACTATTTATTTGTCTAGATGCATGGAATGTCAGAAGGTAAAGGTTTAGCACATGCAACCAACAAGATTGCTGTAGGCATTTCCCATTCTTGAATGGAAATGGAAAGATTTTACTATCGATTTCATTGCCAAATTGCCTAGGACAACAAGGCAACATGATTCCATCATGGTAGTGGTGGACAAGCTTACAAAAAGCACACATTTCATTCCTATAAAAGTAACTAATAAGGCATCCAATAATGCACACATTTATATGAAAGAAATTGCTAGGCTACATGGTGTACCTAAGGCAATAGTGTCAGACTGAGATCCCAAGTTCACTTCCAATTTTTAGAAGGGTTTGTTTAAAGGATTTGGGACCAATATGAATTTCAACACAACATATCACCCAGAGTCAGATGGGTAGATAGAAAGGATTAATCGAATAATTGAAGCTATGTTGAGAATGTATGTAATGGACAAGCCTTCTAGTTGGGAGGACTATATCCATTTAGTTGAGTTTGCTTGCAATAATAGGTTTCATGAATCATTGAAGATGCACATTGTATGGTAGAAAATGAAAAACACTAGTAAGTTGGGATAAACCAACAGACATAACCGTGATTGGGACATAATTGTTAAGGGAAATGGAAGAACAAATGGTAAAAATCAGGAACAATTTGAAATCTACACAAGATATGCAGAAGAGCTATGTTGATAAAATAAGAAAACGTAGAGAATTCAAAGTGGGAGAGAATGTGTTTTTAAAAATTAAAGCCAAGAGAAGTTCGCTGAAATTGGGAAGTTGCCCAAAGTTGGTAGCGAGATATTGTGGGCCTTTTGAGATCTTAGAAAAGATAGGGCCAGTTGCATACATGCTAGTATTACCTACATCCATGAGAATTCATAATGAGTTCCATGTGGCTTTATTAAAAAATATATATACCTAATCCTAATCATATGAGTGATTTGACTCTAATCCAGGTGGAACACAAAGGGGACTTCCAGGTGGAACTAGTGCTCATCCTGGACTGGAAAGTCAAAGTGCTCAGGAACAAATCCGTCGGATTGGTAAAGGTTCAATGTACATGCTATGATCCTGAAGACACTATGTGGGAGCACGGGGAATCCATGCATGAATCATACTCACAAAGTTTTGCAAATTTTGAAGAAAACTGAATGTACATTTGTACATAAGCGAATAAAGACTCCATTTTGAAAACTGGAGTTCTTGGATCCACAACTCTGAGATTTCCTGTCCAACCAATGTGTGGGTTAAGGGGAAAAGAGAGTTGTTGGTAGGATTTGTTGCGTGAGTCATTAAGTTTCAGAATCATCAAGTATTCTAATGTTATGTTTTTATATATAGGTCAATGTGTAAATTGTATGGTTATGTGCATTGAGGATAGTGCAATTTCTAGGGGGAGGGGAATGTAACATCCCCATTTTCAAACCCAAAACTAGCGATCTATATTGTAAATGTAATATATGACTGAGGGCCAAGCAATGTAATATGTAAATTGAATATAATGAATAAAATGTATTGCCATCTACAGATGAACATGGACGCATATTTGGGGGCTTAGTTTCCATAAGAGAGGGAGGGGGTCTAAGAGGGAGATTTTACCCATGTCTATTAAACGAAAACCTATTTCTTTCTAAATTATCATTACTTTGAACTTTCTATTTTCTGATTGAGTTTTCTAGAGCCCAATCACTGAATTCATGTAAGAGGGTGGGTATAAGAGTCACTTCCCATAGTTATTGAGATCATGGGGGCTAAGTACAATCAGCTCGGGGAAGAGTGCAAGTCAATCAAGTAAGAGAAAGAGAGGAAATTTGTATGGGAAATAGACCATAACTTCATATTCACATTTTTGCATGGAGAACTATTTTTACGTGGAGTTTTATGGACATCAAAGGAGTTATGAGTGCTGAAGCTTGAAGGAAGCTATTGTGGGCATGTTTGGAAATAGTTTGGAGATGAAATTTCATGGAGAAAGAGGTTGCAGGCTTGTGAGTAACGTTCTGTTAGAAATTCATCAAGGGAAGCAAGCGTTTTGTTGTTGGTAGAATTTCATGTTGCAATTGTAGAATTCCTAAGGTCCTAGTAGAGAGATTTCCTGTCCAACATGTGCTGGAAGCCTAGGAGGGGAGTGGAAAGGCCCGAGAGACTATGAGGAGTGAAGGGGGATTCCATCTCTTGGGTTGTGCAGGTTATGGGGAAGATAAATGATGTATTGGAATTAGATGTGATATTTTATTGTTGAGAGGGGGACATTATCCGGTCTTAGGTACCACCGTCTTTTGTGGATTCATAGGCCCAAATCCAGGGTGACTTGCTGTTGGGAGGAACAACCATCCTCTGCAACAGGTTGCATATTTCTTAAGATACATGTTCTTATTTGCTGTGTTTATTCATGTTCAATGTTGATATAGTTGTGCATTTTACTTTGAGTTATATTGGTTATTTCTCCTTGTTGTGAGTAGATTGATGGACATGAATATCTATTTTTATGGTTGAATGATGTTGTATGTATATAGTTGTTGCTGTACACAGTTAATGTAGTTGCATCCATGTTTTTATTTAGTATGAATAGTTGAGTGAGCTTGAATTTCATGTTGTGTATTATTTCCACATTTAGAATTGGTAGCAAAAAAATTTATTGGGTCATTTTAGCAGTAACTTGATCCAGCTTGGGGCTAGGTATGTTATAATACCCATCCATGAATTCTCTAGGGGATTTGGCTATGATTTAGGACCCCATTTTTTTTTATCATGTTCCAAAGGCCTAGAGCTAGCGCCCTATTACCCCAAGATTCAACAATTGAATTCAATCTTCTAAACACATGGAAGATGAAGATGTCAATGAAAGAGCCTAATTCTTTTTTTATTCGAGCAATCAAATCTTATAGAACACAATAAACCCATCATTGATTTAATTATCATCATAGAGTCCCCTATAACCTTAAGATGCTTGATTTGAGCGTCTTTGGCCACTAAAATTCCCTAAAGGAGAGCATATGCCTCCGCCTGGTTGTTGGTCATTTGTCCAAGACCCCATGCATAGGTGACTACAATGTTTCCTCCAAAATCATAAAGGATTTCCATGCGTTTACCACCCATTTCTTCTCCCTTATTCTTATTATAAATATTTTCTTCTTTTTTAAAAATCCAAACTTCCATAAACTCTTCCTTACAACTTAATTATAAATATAACCAAAATATCAATATAATGATTAATTTTTTTCACACACACGTTATATTGCTCTTCTTAATAAAAACTATATTATATCATTATCTTCTATAACTTTATTTGTAAATATATCTTCATTTCACAATTTAACAAGGGGAAGTTGCATAGTATCTAGTCATGGTCTTCGTTTAAATTTTGATTTTATGTTAATACTTTCACTCTAAGGTTGAATTATGAATGATAGCTGTCAATAAACTTAAATAGGTAACATCTATTATGTAATTTAAAAAATATTTTTGATATACAATTTGATAATATTACTTTGATTATTTGTTTCCAGTTTGTGTGCACTCTTGATTACCAAGGCATATAATTTAATTTTCAAAGTACTAAATGCAAAAGCGTAGAGATGGATCATGCAATTAATAGTATATCTACTCAAAGGATCAACCTTTTGGATATTTACATCTATCTGAAATCAAGACACCATCACACGAGGCAATCGAATTTCCAATCTACATAGTTGCACACTTGCAATCGTTGGGGTCGATGAGGTTACTTAGTGCCTTAAAGGTTATTAGTTGTTGCAAT
Source organism: Picea engelmannii (assembly GCA_009831015.1). Classification (NCBI taxonomy): domain Eukaryota; kingdom Viridiplantae; phylum Streptophyta; class Pinopsida; order Pinales; family Pinaceae; genus Picea; species Picea engelmannii. The sequence continues at coordinate 771,121 of ML777605.1, read as the reverse complement.
TCCCTGAGGCAATATTCCTTTCTAGTTACTTTTTTCTTGTTGTAGTTAGCTTTCCAATCTTTCTTGTATTTACATCTCTTTCTTGAAAACCTGTTAAAGCCTTTATCAGAATGTACATAAGAAAGTTTGATGTAAGAATTACAAAAAATAATCATACTTTGAAATATTTATTCTTGATAGTACCGATTCCTTGTCTAAACCATAGAGAGCGTCTATCAAGTGCATGCACAATGAGGCCGGTCCATTTTCTTTTTCCATCCCAATTTCACCAACCGTTCGAAAGACAACAAGAGCAAAAGAAGTTGCTTCCAAAGCAAGGTTTGGTTGTAGTGCAAAAAAAAAATGCAATAAGTGCAGTAAACACACAACCTGTTAAAGTGATATTCTGCATAAGAGAAACTCTATTGCTCACTCCCAGTACTCTTTCACCACTAGTGACAAGATCTACAACTCTTGATACAACTACAACTTGAGTTCTACAGGCCAATTCTTTTGCAACTTCTAGTGCATCTGTTGATACGTGACTACTGTCCACTCCCTTCATTATTCACAACATTGATATTTTAAGCTGAAAAGAGAGGAAATCTAAATAAAGGGCATGGAAACACATCCACTAACATGTAATATTTCCTTGTATAGGAAAAATACTTTTAGTATGAGGGTAATTGCCAATCATTCATCCAACAACAAAGTAATGGAAGATTTCGTTATGCAATTAATGAGACCAATCACAAGAAACAAACATCAATCACTTTCTTAATTCTTTAGAATCAACAAAGTATGACTCTCTAAAATGATATATATTGACCACCTTATAAATGTGATGACAAGCTTCAAAGATTTTGGCAGATTATTGGTGCTAAAAAATCAAAGTGAAGCCTTTGCTGCATGGATAACTTATGAAGTTGTTTTGATACTTTCCCTGAGATCATGCTAGTAATGAAAGGTTGTACAAATAAGGTGGATGTAATCTGATGAGGTTGAAAAACATTTAAAACACCCTTCAGAAAATCGAACTTTAGAAGGCTTGAACACTACGAAACTTCTTGCTTATAGTTTCCGTAGACACAACTAGCATATATAGTGAATAATAGGTTTAGAGGCATATCCAACGCTGGTGAAGCACATGGTACCTTATATATCAGAGAAATTGTTGTAGCTTCTAAATGGTTTTCGTATGCTTCTGCTAGAGAAGGTTATTTATTGGGTATTTTAACAATGTGGTTATCCAAGTAGTAGCCTCCTCATCACTATTTGCTATCTATCATATTGAGGGACCTAATTCTACAACAAAATTCACAAGATTTTACCTACAATATACACACAACAATATCCAACAATCAAATATTGTGAAATATTGTACATATTTACACAATACACACACACAAAGACATACATACATATTGATTTTTATATGAGAGATATTGTTGGACAATGAAATAAAAATAGTTTCAGATAAAGAATTTGTGTTTCAATATTGTTCGCAATATAAAACAATATAGTTCAAACATCCACAACAAACCTACTCCATCCATCAACAATCATGAAAAATAAACCATAAATTATGGTTCCCTATACCTAGTTCAATAAAGTGCTTAGATGTAAATCATAAAGCCAAATTTGCAAGCATATATTGATGACAATGTAGATGAACCTTGTAACTATTTGTGCCTAAATCAACAAAAACCACTTGATATGAATTGATATATCACATAAGGATTAAGTAGTTAGCTTAGTTGAGCCAATAGAAGCGCCAATTTAAGGTCCCTCTCCAGACAAATATTCTTGTTTTTGGGTCCATTTGGAATTAACGAAGGAGATGACACCGGACCGATTCCATTGCTCATACTTTGAATTGAACTTGTCACTAGCTCAAATTGCAGACCCAATGATCAACCATAAACTAAATCCATTACTTTACTAAAGATAAGACATGATTATCTTTAAAAACAAACAACTAACATACACCAAAAGACTGAAATAAAGAGGAAGTTTTGTATCACAAAAATTCAAATGGTAATGAAACCAACTTGTAGGACACATGGAGGAAGACTAAGAATGAGAGGCACACACAAAGAGCATTATAAAGATTGAGATTGTTTGAAGATAATGTAGATTTTAACCTTATTCAATTAATTACTGCAGATAGATTCTTAATAAAAACAAAAAATACACAATGACACACACACACACACACACACACACACACACACACACACACATTACACATAGATTTTACCTTGGAAACCCAAACCCAGAAAACCAACAACCTTTTTAGAGCCACACCTATAATTGTTTATTCATCATACATCTTCATTGTTTACAATATAATATATATCGAATCTCTTGGAATCCAAAATTCCTAATCCATTGACCTAGATTAGTCAACAACCCTAATTCCTTAATTGTAATTAGAAAACCATTGACGAAAACCATGTGTCAAAAAACAACTAAAAACAGACGCAAAACCCACCATTTTTTTTTCTAGGGGATTTCGCTCCTCTGCAACACCCGAACCATACAAGGGGGTGGGGGGTAGTGCCCCCCCCATGTGACCCCCCCCGCTCACCCAACGCAACACAAATGCTAAGTTTGATTGTGAAAATAATATAGCACATACCTAATGTTATCCCACTTGTTGTTTTCTTTGCATACATGGGATCACACGATTACATAGTCAACAATCCAGGGTAGAAATGCCCATTGTTTATCTACATCGAGAAAAAAAGTGATACTGAAAATCAATATGCTTTTGTCTTTGAATGATAAGCCAGATTCTTCGCCAGGAAGATTGCAGTTTGACTATCACAATCTATCCTTACAAATTGCTGTACCAACCCAATACCTAAACACAATCTCTATAACCATACTGCTTCCTTTCGTGCATGAGTGGCTGCCATTTATTCAACTTCTATAGTTGAGAGTGCCACTACAACACGTCTTTTTATCATCCAACTGATTGCTCCTCCAAACAGGTTAAACACATACCCACTTGTAGATATTCTATGATCCATATATCCAACCTAGTATGCATAAAAAAACCCATGTATGTCCAACACTCTGTCCAATTTTGGTCTTCCTTGGTAGCACAATCTATAACTAGTAGTACCATGCAAATACCTAAAAACCCTCTTTACTACTGTCTAATGCTCCTTCCTCTAGTTTTTACATATACCTGCTCAAAAATTCCACTGCATGTGAAATGTCCGGTCTAGGAAAGACCATTGCATACCTCAAATTGCCAACTACACTAGCATACAGAACACGAGACATGCACTCTTCCTCTTCCTGTGTCTTGGGACATTGATCCGCATATAACTTTACACCCACAGAAATAGGAACCCTGACCGGTTTACATTCCTGCATATTGAACCTCTGCAATATTGTCTCGACAGATTTCCTCTGATTTAACCAGAGTTTCTTATTTGCTCGATCTCTTTTAATTTCCCGCCCAAAATGAAATTTTCAGCACCAAGATCCTTCATGTCAAATTTAGAGGACAATTGAGTTTTCACATCCTGGATAATCTCCTTGTCATTTCATGTCAATAACATATCATCCACATACAAGACCAAATAAATAAGATGATCACCGATTAATTTGAAATACATAGAGTGATTAGCTTTGCTCATTGTAAAGCCAAGTTCCAACATATAAGTACTAACATTTTGATACCTTATCCTTGGTGATTGTTTTGACCCATACAAGGACTTTTTTAGCCTGCATACCAACTCTTTCTTTCCCTTCATAACAAAGCCTTCCGAATGCTTCATGAAGATTTCTTCTTCCAGATCCCCATGTAGAAATGCTGTCTTCACATCCATCTGTTCTACTTCAGAATCAAAAGCAACAACAACAAGTAAAATAAATCTAATAGAAGTTAGCTCAACAATAAGAGAAAAAATTTCATCGAAGTCAATTCTCTCTACTCAGGAATAATATTTTTCTACTAACCAAGATTTGTATTTCTCCACTTTACCTTTTGCATTCAAATTCTTCTTAAACACCCATTTTATGCTAATATAATTTCTTCCAGTAAAAAACTCCACTAGATCCCAAGCCTCATTCTTGTCCAATGTTGCCATTTCTTCCACCATGGCCTTTTTCCAGAGTTTTCCATCCTCTGAATCCACTGCCTCCCTAATAGTTCTAGAACCATCATCAATAATAACCAAACCAAAATTTTAACGGAAATCAAGTGGAGTATACCTTTATGGTTGCCTTCTTTCTCGAATCGATCTCCTCAATACTATAGTATGAGGCTCTTCTTCTTCTTATTCTTGTTCAATTCAAACTCTATTTTCTCTAGTTCTTCCTCCCTTCGTAGGACTTCCTGTTTGAAAACATATTTGATTTATCTAAATACCACATCTTGGCTATACACTACCTTCTTAGTTTTCGGGTTCCAAATATTATAACCTTTCAAACCATCTTTATACCAAATAAAGATACACTTTTCAACCTTTTTATCCATCTTACTCCTATTTTCCTTTGGAACGTGAACATATGCATCACAACCAAATACCCTGAGATGTGTAAGAGAGGGTTTATTACTAGTCCATAACTCGTGTGGAGTCTTGTCATCCAACGTTGATGAGGGTGATCAATTGACTAGGTAACACACAATACCCATTACCTCTACCAAGAATTTCTGTCCTAACCTTACACCACTGAGCATGATGCTTGCTTTTTCCACGAGCGTCATGTTCATCCATTCTGCACCTCCATTATGATGAGGCATGTATGGAGTAGTCTTTTGCCTTTCTATATCATACTTGTTACATAATTCCTTGAATTCATTTGCGTATACTTCTCCACCATTATCTGTCCTCAACACCTTAATTCTTTTCTTTGTTTGATTCTCCATAAGAGCCTTACACTCTTTAAATTTGACAAAGACTTCATATTTCTTCCCGAGGAAATAAATTCATGTGTTCCTTGAGAATTCATCTATAAAAGAGACACAATACACACATTTTCACAGTGATGGAACCGTCACAGGTGAAACACATAATTGTGCACCAACTGTAATATTCCCTCTACCCTTGTTACACCAGAGGGGAATCTTACCCAATTTTGATTCCCATATAAGTAATGTTCACATAAATCAAAATCCAGAGAGAAGTTAGAAATACCTTCAACCATACCTTTAATGTGTAGTACTCGAAGGCCCTTCTCTCCGATATGCCCAAGTCTTTGATGCCACATCATAGTTGTTTCTCTAGACTGTAGGAGACTTTTCTTCTTCAACTCCAATCTCAGGAACAATGGAACTGTTTCACCCATCACTAATAGTGCTTTCCATCAACTTATAGAGTTATAATCTTAACTCCCTTCAACAACACCATTTCCCCTTGAACCATCCTTCAGGTTTATTTTCAAACACTGTTTTTACCCCTGCATCGTCCATTTTGCTTACAAAAATCAAATTTTTGGCCAATCCCCGGGTGTGCAGAACACCACAAAGTGTTCTAATCCTTTCATCTATGAGATTCAACTTGACTTTTCCTCTTCTTATGATTTTGACCGATGGGTGATCTCCTAGAAAAACATTACCTCCATCATACCTTTCATATTCACATAACTACTCCTTGTGAGGAGTCATATGAAAGGATGCACCTGAGTCGATCAACCATGCCTCATAATCTGCATGTGTGCTTGAAGAAGCCAAGTACACATCCCCTGTAACACACTATTTTCTCCCATGACTATAATCGTGTTTAAGACTTCATGTATTGTGATTCATGAAGCATGTAATTGTGTTTATGATCATGAAAAATAAAAGACATTTGACTAAGAAGGAAGCCTTGCAATACTGACCATGATACCACGAGAGGGACTAGTGAGGTGGAACTGAGATGTTTTAATGAATAAATTCGTAAGATCTCCGACAATCCGACCTAAACCTACATAATTTGAATGCATAACCTGTCCAACGTACCCTAGATCTCTTGATCCCAAGAAACCAGTTGATGGTGTTCATATTTGGTAGTTGAGCAGTTATAAATACCACCTAAATTGGTACTTGGAAGAGTGAAAGGTCAGTTGAAGCGTCAACAAGGAGTACGCAGGATTTTCCCCTTTGATTCAGGAGCTTGATATTGAGGGCTTGCTTCTAACATAAGTTATTGGGGATCTTGAGGGTAAGGAGAATGTTCCAATGGGGAAGAAGGAATAAGGAGGAAGAGGGAAAAATAGGAGAAAACACATAGCACACAGAGGAAAAGACACATTGCATAGATGCATAGATATTGAACACATGTGGATACAAAAACTTCCCATACATAGAGGAATATAGAACAATCACACACATAGTGGAGTTGTAGAATCACAAATAGATGGTAATGTGCTTGAGCATACTGGGCTCATGCATACAGATCTGAATGGTCACCCTGGAATAGATAAGACCTATGTCCAGAATCGAGTGAAAGAGGATTGCGACTCAATGCTTAATGGAAAGAAACCAACATTGGTAAGGGGAGGTCACCAAAGGACTGTGTAGCATAAAAAGGAATCCCTTGTGTAGAGGAAATCCATTTGGGAAGGTACCTGATAAACTCATGGAGGTCCTGATCTCAGTGGGAAGAGGGAAACTTCATCTGTTTCCAGTGGAGTGAAGGAGAGTAACCTTCTTGATCCATTCCTCGACTTGGAATTCAATTGAGAAAGTCCCCAGGTGGTATCATGGTCTGGCATGAGGGTGGCATGCTGTAGAAAGACAAAGTAAGGCATAGCCTACGGTTGGGTGGAAAGGAATTCCCCCCCAATTAGTTGGATGGTTGGAAAAAATTATTGAACATATAAGTGTTTTTACCTATTATTAATGTTTGTTGAATGCATGTTTATTAATGATTGCAAACTATAGTTTTTTAATGTGGATGGTTTGGAATGTAATGAAGGAAAGTTAAATGCTGAGTTAAATGGAGTGAAATAATCTCCCTTAATTGCTAAATGGAATGAATGTGATAATTGTATGAGGAAGGTCATTGAAGGTTGATAATCCTATGTTTTTCCCCGCTTTTGAAATGGAAATTTTGCAGGATATAAAATCTTCAATTGGGGGTTAGGATGGTGTATTTATTGCTTGCTGTAAAGAGGTCAAAGGCCTAAAGAAGTTAAGTTAAACCCTTGTAGGAAGGAGTATGGAATATTGTGTGACCGTTAAAGTCCTAAACTAACCATAACCCTGTTGAAAGCCTATATTTGAAACCAGAAGAACGATAGTCGTTGATTTGACGGAGGGAGCAGATCCTGACCGTTCGATGAGGATCTAGGCCTCGAGAGAAGTTTATCAGAAGGCGAGACCTTTAGAAAAATATAATGTGTGGAGTCTTGGTGAAATGTTGATGAGATATTTTTGAGAGAGTGTGAACTGTTGATCTATCAGAGGATGGGATGATGAGATCTGAGCCATAGATTCCTTGAGCGCTATGTCAATAAGTCTATCGGGAGAAGGGAGATTTGGAAGGTTTGAAAAACATAGATGATTTCAGGGGCTATATTTCTTCAATGGGGTAATTTTCCATGGTTTTTACCAAAAAAATATTAGCCAATTTCCATTTTTTCTAAAAACAATTTGCCCAAATTCGATAGAATAAAATTAGTTTACCTTAAAAATTGCCAAAAATTCTATAGAAACTATATAAAATCCTTAGAAATTTGAATATTTTTACAAAACTATTGCTAAACATTTAACATTTTGCATACCAAGGACTAGTAAGATTAGCCCATGTTTCTACATTTTAATATAAATTTCCATCCTTAAAATTATTCGTGTTTGGAAGGGGCCTAAGAGGAGTTTCTGATGGGAAATGTTCGATGTCTAGAGCCCGAGAGTAACCAGGGCCATACATCTGTCAATGAGGAAGTCGACATGTCCTGAGCTGCTGGATCTGGGATGATCCATCCCGAAGAAGGATTCTTGTCGAAGTGGTGTGCTAGTTAAACACCAAGCAATTGAGGGATTTGATTGATATCTAATCATCGAATGTGGGAATCCAAGAGTCGTTGGTTCCATTGGAAAATTATCATCAGGAAGAACCGGTCGAGAAGTCTCATGATTGTGAAGAGTGGACACTTCCGATGGTGGAAGTTTTGAGTAAATAAGAACCATGGATATGAGGGTAAGACAACCCGACATGTTCACAGCCATAGATTTGTTGTAGAACCCACCTATCAACGTGTTAAGTGGAGAATGAGCGAGGCATTAGCCATCACATATTTATGAGGTGCCGAAAATATCGGGGCCGTTGATTTCATAGCCTGAAGATCGTTAGATCTTTCGAGAGTAGGACTGTCGAGAAGTTATATTGGGAACAGAACGTGGGTTGTCCAACCTGCTTTCTTAATGTGTAAGGAACCCAATTCACCGTTGACCATCAGAATGGTTAGGATGGGTGAATTATAGCCGTCTGATATGGGAAATTCATCATTGGTCCATGTAGCAAAATTTCATCCAGGAATTGATGGGAGAGAAGGAGTGACGATTCTATGGATTCATCACAGTTACGCGCTTTGCAGAAGAAGTCCATGTGTGTTCCATGAGAGACAGGGGTCGAGTGAGGGAGAAGGCCTGAGACCTGAAGCATAATGAAAGTGGAAATTTGACATCCCACCAGCCTAAGAGGATTTGGGGGTTCGGGTGTGCTATAGAGTGGTATCAGAGCAAAGTTCAAAGTCTAGGCTTGAATGGGTTTCCAATACCACATGACTGTTTAAGAAATTTTATATGCTAGAAGTGTATGCTTTATTTTTGATGATTTAATTGTGAGTAGTAATAACTGTTTGAGAAGGATTGATAAACATGAATGGAGTCCTAGATTTGGATTGTCAAAGCATATTGATGTTGACAACGCCGATAATTTTATGCCAATAATTTTTAATGTAATGGCTAATAACGTTTCACTATTTCAACACATAGGGTGTAATGAAAAGGAAACAAAAGTGAATGGTGCAACATAGTATGGAGGACACCTCACATTTTTGAGATGAAGAGTCTGATAGAAGGAGGGATAGAGAAACCCCTCCATATTTGGAATCCATAGTAAGAAGTCTGAAGGAAAACAATGAAAGGATCATGAGAGCTCAGGCCGAACATGCAAAGTTGAATGCAATATTACTACAGAGTTTGTTTGAGATCCAAAAGAGCTTGCAACAGGTTCCAACTAGTAGTAATGTAGTACTACAACAATCAAAGAAATTGGAAATCTCTTCAGATGTCTAAAAGCATGGACCAACTCATAGTAATGTAGGAAGAAGTGCTTCCAAGAAAATAAATTGAGATGCTAAGAGAAGCAGAGATAGTGGAGGTATTTCCACAGAGTCAACTAGTGGAAAGGCCACTATAGAGGAAATGTGTTGTAGTGACACTGGATCAAGTGTTCCCAGGAAGAAGAAAAAGAGATACTCATAGAGTTCTCTGACAAAATATTTCAATAAGGATAAATCACCTACCTTTGATGGAGAAATCAGGAAAGGAGAAGAAGCCGAGGCTTGGATGTTAGGGCCAATAAATTATTTTTGAGTCCACAATTACTTGGAGAATACAAAGGTGAAGATAACCATATTCAATCTGAAGGGAGGAGGTTCCATATGGTCGGAGGACCTCAAATAAGTTAATTGAAGGAAAGAAAGATGACTTGTAAGAAATTTAAGAAATATTTCAGGAAGGTATATCTATTGGAGAAGTACTTCGATGGAAAGATTAAATAGTTCCATGAACACAAGTTTTGGAAATTTACCATGGATGCTTATTCCAAGAGGTTCTTAGAATTGTTAAGGTATGTTCCCTACCTCAAGGATGAGAAGGCAAGGATACAAGGTTTCCTTAGTGGATTACTACAATCCTATAAGGATAGGATTGAATGTGATGAGACTAATACTTTCAAGGAGGATACTATTAGGAAGGCTGAGTGTTGTTATGATCAATCCAAGCATAGGTAGGAGACTCTTAAGGATTGTAAGAGAAAGGATGAATATGGATTTCAAATAAAGGGATTTAAACCATCCCAATTTTAGAATCTAAAGAAAGGTGCTTAGTTCGTTCAACCAAGCATAAGTGTGCACCAAAAGAACTTTCCGTCTTAGAGTGGAAATGATGCAGGAGCATCACCATCAACACCAAAGGAGGTTGAGTGGAGGACAACTCAATGCCAACGCACACATTTAAAGTTGGTTTTGATCCCAAGGAGGGCACATCATCTTAAAATTTTTGAAATATTGTAATTAAAGATCTTTTAAATGTTTGATAGATTGAGCCATTGTATAAGATCCTCAGATATTGTATTCGCCTTAATTGTATGTAGGATTGTACAGATTTCGAGCTCATCTCTTATCTAGTTGTAAATTCTCATTCATTGTAATAGGCCTTAGTAGATAAATGTTTTAATTGTGATAGGATAGAACTAAGGTAGTATGGAGGGAAGGCTTGAGAATCTCCTCATATATAAATACATGTAAACTATGCCCAAATGAGGTTGTTGAATGTAAATGTAAGAAGGTCGCTGTAGCTTATTGTTGCTACTGGTTATTATAGAGAGATGCAAAGAACTGTATGAGTCCATGTACATACTTTGCTGAATGAATACAAGCATAAAATGTTTGATTCCAAATGCATGGTGTTACTTATTTCTGAGTTTATAGAGTGAATGTCATGTTCTCTATTTTATTTGTTTTATGTGCTTGAGAATGCATTTCATAGTTAGATGTATGAACTTTTAATGTTCCATAAGTTTCAATTGTTTCTCTTCTGAGAGCTCTGGTGCAAGGAGTGCACAATGCCCGCAAGGTGTGTGAAGGCCAAGTCAAGTCTGACTTAGGAGCTCATAAGAGATAACATGAAATGTTGCAGAGGAAGTGCAAGGAGTGCACAGTCGCTCAATGGAGAGAAAAGTTTGAGAACAAACCCGTGAAAGGTGTGCATTGGGTTTGCACTCAATTGGAGTGTTGTAAATTCTAAGTCTGGAGAGCGTAAGGAGTGAATGATGAGTTCTCAGAAACTTCAAAGTCTCAAGGTGAACAATCACTAGAGGTGCACAGAAGAAACTTAGAAAATTTCTAAGTTTGAAGCTTTAAAGTGTTCAAAGGAGTGCACAGGAGGGCGCTAGAGATTCAATTTATCTCGTGTGGTCGAGCTCATGGAGGATAGCGACCAAGATCCTTTGAAAAATGGAAGAGTTATCGAGGATTGAAAATCAACGGACAAGATCCATTCGGTAAATTGTAGAAGATCTTAGCCGTCAGATCTGGGGGAGTTTCGCAAGGGTTAACCTTTGAAGTCCTTCAAACTTCGCATATTTGGGAGATTCAGGGCATAGAGCGGGGAGGAATAAAGATCCCTGAAGGCCGAAGCTAATCGCGTCCATCCATTTCCCGAGGACACATGTCAACAGATCATGAGTTCTGGTGGAATAATACTCCTGAGGAAATTAGGAGTGGTGGTTCTTGGGTGAAAGACTTACGGAGTCCCGGAGGCCAAAATTCATCCTATCTTTTGATCAGAGTGCACACGTGGAAGGTGATTAGACCCTTCGTTAATTGGAAATTCATAGGAAAAGTGAGTTGGAAGATCCAGGACTCCCGAAGTCCAGAGTCCTGGAGCTCATCATGACCATTGATTCCTCTGGAGGAGGAGAGCCATTGATCTTTGTCGGTTGAAATTACGGAGTTCATAGGTTCGAGAAGAAGTGGGTGCTGAGATTCGCAAGGCACCGAAGTTCGAATATTGAAGAGAATATCAGTTGTCGTTCTTGACGTAGCTCTAGGTCTGTTGATTCCTGCCAGCGTCTGGAGGTGTGTGTGACTTCGAAGATCGACAAGTTTTTGGTTTTTGACTATTGAAACCCTTGAAGCCCGAATAGATGAAGGTTTTACCACAACCGTATATCTTAGAAAATATTCTGAGCCGTTGATCTGAAAAGGAATTCGGCTCTCCGCCAATTCACTGTTCGGGAGTAACGTGTTTCCTGTTTGTTAAAACTTTCGAAGTTTGGAGGCTCCGAGGTCCCGAATTATTCGGAGTGTGGAGAATTGTCCCATGGTTTTTAGCCCAGGGTCACGTGGATTCTGCCCTTGACTTGTCAAAGCTCTCTGTAAGGTAATTTAGGGCTGAAAAATAGGGAAAAATCTAGTGGAAGTAAGAATTGAAGGTTCAACAGGAACTTTTGAGCTGATCCAAATCCTAAATTGAACTATCCTTACACCGGGAGGTCGCGTGGAACCCAGGGAGTGGTGGGGGTTTGCATTGAGTGGTATCGGAGCCCGAAATAATATCTATAATAAAATGAGACAAATTGGAAGCATTCCGCCAAGAAGACGCAGTGACAAACTTGTAGCAAATCCATCCATGGAGGAAGAGATGAGGCGACTCCGTGCGATATTAGATGCCATGGAGACAACATAGAGAAGAGCACATGATGCTGGTGAAATTAGCGAGACTAAGAGTGAATAAGTAGAAGCAGAAGGAGCTGCAGTAGAAGGAGTTGCAGTAGAAGAAGCTGCTGAAGAATGGTTGTTGAGAGTTGTTGTCAAAATGGGGGATAGATAAAAAAATAGAAGTCCCAATGTATGAAGGAAAATTAGATGTTGAGAAGCTGTTGGATTGGATAAGTTCTTTAGACAAGTACTTCGATTATGAGGAGATCGATGATGAAAAGAAGGTGAAGCACACTATTACCAGATTGAAGGGACATGCATCGCTATGGTGGGACGAACTGCAAGCTGAAAAAAGGTGCGAAGGTAAACAAAAAATTAAGAGTTGGGATAGAATGATAGCTAAGTTAAAAGCTAAATTCATACCCTCAGATTACCAGATAAATCTATTTAGGAAATTGTAGAACCTAAGACATAAAGCCTTGTCAGTGAAGGAGTACACTGAAGAATTTTACAGGCTGAACATCAAAGCATGTCATCGAGAGAACGATGAAGAAAAAGTTCCACGTATATTAATGGCCTAAGGTATGAAATTCAAGATGAAATCAATATGATGATAGTAAGAACTGTGGAGGATGCTTATTAGGTGGCCAGAAAAATTTGGCCAGGAAGAAAAGCCAATGAAACAAAGGCAAGACTCCAAACAAAGGCAGAGTAATTTTCTGAGAGAAATTCCAAAAACCCAAAGCTGAGACTGGAAAGTATTACAGTCATATAGAGAGAGGAGGAAGTTCCCGAAGTGGAAAGTATGGTGGTAGAAACTCTTTTTCTTGAGGAATAGGAAGAGGTAGAGGAGGAGAAGTGAAATGCTATCCCACTGGAAAGACAAGGCATATGTATTGGGAATGTTCTGAGAAGAAGAAAGATGAATAAGATCACATTTATGAAGAACAAAAGAGGGATGTGGAAGCATAAACAATAGAATATGGGAGACCCCTCATGATGAGGAAAGTTCTCAGAAAACCAGAGAAAGAAGCAAAGGAGGCAATCCAGAGGAACAATCTATTCAAGACTGCTTGCAAGACCAAGAACATGGTATGCAAAGTAATCATAGACAGTGGGAGTACGGATAATATGGTATCCAAATAAATTGTGGGCAAGCTAGAGTTGGAGAAAACTGCACACCCGAACCCATACAAGGTATCGTGGTTGCAGAAGGGACACCAAGTCACGGTAAGTCGATAGTGAAAAGTTGAGTTTAAAATAGGTGGCTATAGAGATGAGATTCTGTGTGACGTCATACCTATGGATGTTTTCCATGTTTTGTTGGGAAGACCATGGCAATATGACACAAATGTTGTACATAATGGAAGGGAAAATACTTACAGCCTTGAGAAGAATGGCCATAATCATATGTTACTGCCAATAAAATATAAGGGAGTGAAGGAAGAAGCTAGTTCTAACATACTTCTCATGAGTGGAAAGAAACTCTTGAATGAAGTCAAGAAGGAATAGGAAATAAAATTTGTTGTGGTAAGAAAACCCAAAATCATCCTTACAACCACTTCCATAGATGATCTGCCTGTAGAAATTCAGGAGTTGTTGGAAAATTTTGCTGACATAATGGTGGATGAGTTACCTCGCTCTTTACCACCCATCAGGAGTATCAATCATCATATTGAGCTTATTCTAGGAGAAAGTCTGCCAAATAAAGCAACATACAGGTTGACACTTCAAGAAAATGAAGAGGTCAATAATCAAGTCCAAGAGTTATGGGATAAGGGTTTGCTCAGGGAAAGTTTGAGTCCATGCGCAATACTGACTGTGTTGAGTCCAAAGAAATATGGAGGTTGGAGAATGTTCACAGATTCAAGATCTATAAACAAGATCACCATTAGGTATAGATTCCATTTACCAAGAATGGATTATTTGATGGATTGTTTGAGTGAAGCAAATTATTTTTCTAAGATAGATATGAAAAGTGGTTATTTCCATATAAGACTGACAGAAGGAGATGGATGGAAGACAACATTCAAGACAAATGAAGGATTGTATGAATGGCTTGTTATGCCATTTGGCTTAAAAAATGCCCCAAGTACATTCATGAGATTGATGAATGAAGTACTCAAAGATTTCATTGGTAAGTTTGTAATTGTGTATTTGGATGACATTTTAGTTTTCAGTAAGACTGAAGAAGAATATTTGAGACTCTTGAAACTGGTGTTGAGGAGGTTGCAGCAGGAGAAGTTGTTGATAAATTTGAAGAAGTGTTCTTTCATGAAGACATAAATCATATATTTGGGTTTTGTGATCTCTTCGAATGAGTTGAAGATGGATCCAGAGAAGGTGAGGGAAATCAAAGAATGGCCTTCTCCAGGGAGCGTATTTGAGGTAAGAAGTTTTCATGGGTTGGAAAGTTTTTATAGGAAATTCATCAGGAATTTCAGTAGCATTTGTGCACCCATATTAGACACTATAAAGAAGAAGCAAAAATCCTTTAATTGGATAGAAGAGGCTGAAAAGGGTTTAAGAGCATTGAAGGCTAAAATAATAGAACAACCATTTCTAGTTCTACCAGATTTTATGAAGACATTTCAGGTGAGGTGTCATGCAATTGGAGTAGCTATTGGCGCAGTCTTGAGCCAAGACAATAAACATGTTGCATATTTCAGTGAGAAGCTGAATGACACCAAAAAGAAGTATTCCACATATGACAAAGAGTTTTACACTGTAATACAAGCCTTGAAAAAATGGAGGCATTATCTTATTTCAAAGGAGTTTGTATTGTATAGTGACAATCAAGATTTATAGTTCATAACCAGAGATGAGAAATTGAATCAAAGACATGCTAAATGGGTAGAATTCATGCATAATTTTACTTTTTTTACTAATCATATTAGTGGTAGCGCTAACAAAGTTTCTGATGCTTTGAGCAGGATATGTCTGATTATGAAATAATTTCAAGTGGAGACCTTAGGGTTTGAACACTCTAGGGATATGTATCGATGAGATCTAGATTTCAAATAATTTTATGAAGCATGTGAAAACCATTTTCTAAGGGACATAAGTCAGTGGATGGAGTATTTGATCCAATATGGACTGTTGTTGAAAGGGAGCCAATTATGTATCCCAAAATTCTCAATGAGAGATAATCTGTTAAAGGAAAAGTACAATGGGGTATTGGCTGGACACTTCAGCCATGATAAAACTTATGCACAACTAAGTTCTTCGTACCATTGTCCAGGTATGAGGTATAATGTAAAGAAATTTGTGGAAAGATGTAGATTCCGCCAGTATGCAAAAGGAAAACAACAAAACACTGGTCCATATCAACCACTGCTTATTCCAGATAGGCCATGGGATGCCATAAGCATGGATTTTGTATCGGGATTACCAAGAACCCAAAGGGGTAGTGATTCCATATTTGTAGTGGTTGATAGATTTTCAAAGATGGCACATTTTATACCATGCCAAAAAACCAATGATGCTACTCACATAGAAAATTTATTCTTCAAGGAGATTGTGAGATTGCATGGCTTGCCCAGAGGCATAGTCTCAAACAAAGATACCAAATTCATGGGACACTTTTGGAGAACTCGGTGGAAGAAGCTGGGGAAAAATATGTCCTTTAGTTCAACATATCACCCTCAGACAGACGAACATACTAAGGTAGTAAACAAAAGTTTAGGAAATTTTTCGAGGATTTTGGTCACTGAACATCAGAGTCAGTGGGACCAAATTCTGCCCCAGGCAAAGTTTTCTTATAATGATTCACCGAATAACAACACTAGGAAGAGTCCATTTCAGATAGTGTATGGAATGCATCCGAGAAGAATTTTAAATTTGAGGAATTTGGGACATGATGAGTTCCAAAGTGCAGGAGAAGAAGACTTCGCTGCAGAGATGCATAAGTTACATGATCAGATAAAAGGGCAGTTACAAGATAACAGTCATAAATACAAGAACCGAATCGACCATAAGATAAGAGAGGTTCATTTCGAAGTCGGAGATCAAGTTTTAGAACATCTTAGGAAGGAAAGGTTCCCAAGGGGAACATATAAAAAATCAAAGATGAAGAAAATAGGACCATGTAAAATCCTCAAAAAGTTTGTTGCAAACGCTTATGAGATTGATCTGCCAGAAGATGTTGGAATCTCACCAATATTCAATATTGCAGACCTTTACCCTTATAGGATGGATGATATAGGAGAATTAGATGATCAGAAGGAGATCTAGTGGGAGAAGCATATGCCTACAACAACGAAGCCATAGATGGAGAAAATTCTAGACCAAATGATTGGCAAGAAGACGAGGAATAAGAATTATTTTGAGTACCTAGTTGTTGACGGGCGAAACAGTCCATCCGTCAACTGGGAGAGTGGAACCGGTCCGGGGTTGTCTAAATAACCCAAGCCGTTTGGAATGGACCACCCTGACGAGTTTAACGGCTCCGTTGGCCACTCTAAGGTATCCGAAGAAAACCAAAGAGAAAAGATGATCCGAGCTAAAAGATCTAAACTAAGGAAACTGGAAACTAATAAAACAAATAAAGAAACTAAAATACTAAAATATAAACCATGCTAACTATTCTATCTACAAACTACTA
>ML777605.1:707048-740000 GCA_009831015.1 Picea engelmannii | reverse complement strand
CCTTGCATTTTTCTTGCTTCTAGTATTAGCACCAGCCTTCGCTCTAGTCTTTGTGGTTGTAGGCTTAGCAACTTCGGTCTGTTTAGTCACAGCCATAGATGAATGCGTAGGTGACTCGGGCTTAGGTTTGGGTAGTAAAACACCGTAGGGTACAGGGGTAGGCTTGCTCTCGGTTACCATAGGATTATCGACCCGTGGAGGGTTTGACACAACAAAGCCATTACGGCTAAGGAAATTATCCCAAGAATCACGACGTAACCCCATCTCATACACCAAACACATTTTAATCAACCCTACATGGAAGAAGCTAGTGTTAGCCGTGCTGCGTTTATAACGCTTGGCCATCTTAAACAAGATTTGGTGCAGATAGTGAGGCAAACTCAGTTCGAATCCCATAAAAATCATTAATAACCGCAAGTGAAACAGGAAAACACACCCGTACCTGCCTTCACAAGTTACGAATTGTTTGATAATCATTAGGAGATCATACCAGCGGGGTTTCAACATCTTCGCAGGAAAACCTCTGTCGCATGAGCTGACTGTGCGAGACCGAAATAACGACGTCCATGGGACATTGTCAACCTTGTAGCTTTTCGACCATTTTTGTCCCTTGACAGGCAGGCTAGTTGCCCGACTGAGAAACTGTTCAGTGACTTCAAGCTGGACATATCCAACTTTGGCTCGACAGCCATCAAATGACAGAGCAAATTGCCGAGCCACAGGGAAGTTATAACCATCGAACTTCCTAATAAATGGAAGCCAACCAAACTCTTCTAAATCACCATACGCAACATCAAATGTCAACAGTGCTTGACACCCGTTGGGCTCGGCTCTCACAACAAGAGTCATGGCTTCTGTACATGGTAGGGTGCGAGCTAAACGAAACTATGCACAGAGTGAAAATGAGAGGGTTTGATAGCTTCATTGCTCGACGAGACCGAAAATAACTCCATGCATGCGGAGGTGGTGGGATTACCACCGCCTTGTATTGTATTAATTGCTGAGTACAATGTTGTTATAATCATAATCACCCAAACCATATGTATCGGCCAGCAAACCGGTGAATCATCACACCAACGTGCCACTTATCCGAATCTGAACCAACACGACAGGTGATAATCAAGCGCCAAGTGTTAAGTTTAATCATCATGAAGTCYAAYRACCTGTCGTATGAATTCAATGTTTCAAAYCAATGYTAATCAWCATATCAATACATAGTTTGAAACCATTGCTCGTCCAATGCAATATCAATTTTCCAAACAATACACCAAGCATCGATTTAAATTAAAACCTCAAAAGATTTCATCAACGCGCCCTCAAACCATTGCTATTTGACCTTATAAACTTGCCAATATATTCGTTGCATATTCAAAGTTCTTAGAACAATTTAATCAAGAATTTCTCATACAATAAACGAGTCATGAGCCCATAGCAATAAGAATAAAAACATATAAGACCAAATCCATCATAACCTTTATAAAATCAGAATAAGACCAGTAAATCTTCATGCTTACAGGCTTAGCAATCAAACAAATCAAATGCGCAATCAAGGTAAGGACACGAGTTTGAAACATCTTTTGCAGTCATGCGATCGACCAATGGTCAAGTGTCTTTCGTAAAGATCAATAAAAGATGACTACAGTCCAAACGATGAGAAAGGTATTTTCACACTTTCAGTTGTGAAAATTCAATCGAAATAATCGAAATCAAAATGTAATTGTCGCAAAAAATGAAACAAATGTCTATTAACACAATGCGATAATGATTTGTCGTAATCAGACGAGGGGTGTAGGCATCTTTTTTTGAGAGCAATCAAAAAAATTGAGTTGGCTGCCAACACTAGTGAAGTGGAAGGATCACCCGACAGAGGATTCTAGTCGGGTAACTAAACATGATACTCAGAAGCATGGAAAAATAGTACATGAGCTCATGGACAGGAGTCCATGGATATTTTTTCCAGAGGAGTATGATTCAGAAGCATCACCATCAACACCAAAGTAGGCCGAGTGGAGGAAAACTCAACGCCAGCCCGAACATTTAAAGTTGATTTTGATCCCAAGGAGGGAACATCATCTTAAATTTTTTGAAATATTGTAATTAAAGATCTTTTAAATGTTTGGAGGCTTGAGCCATTGTATAAGATCATCAGAGATTGTATTCACCTTAATTGTCTGTCGGATTTTACATATTTCGAGCTCATCTCTTATCTAGTTGTAAATGCTCATTCATTGTAATAGGCCTTAGTAGATGCATGTTTTAATTTTGATACGATAGCACTAATTTAGTCTGGAGGGAAGGCTTGAGAAGCTCCTCATGTATAAATATATGTAAACTATGCCCAAATGAGGCATAGTTAAAACTCGTCAGGAGGAACACATTTCCTGTTTGAGGAATGTGTTGCCTGTAAATTATGCCTAAATGAGGCGTAGTCGGGAGGAGCACGTTGCCTATCTGTTAAAACTCCTGAAGTCTAGAGGATCTGAAGTCTCAAATTCTATGGAGTGTGGAGAATTATCCGATGGTTTTAATCCCAGGGTCACGTGGATTCTTCCCTTGACCTGTCAAAGCCCTTTGTAAGGTAATTTAGGGCTGAAAAAGAGGGAAAAATCTTGTGGAAGTAAGAATTGAAGGTTCAACAGGAACTTTTGAGTTGATCCGGCTCCTGAATTGAATGATCCTTAGACAGGGAGGTTGCATGGACCCCAAGGAGTGGTGGGGGTATGCATCAAGAAACATGCCTATAGAGCAGGTAAGAGAGAAAGTAAAGGAACAAAAGAAAGGACCTCTACATTGTTGGGGTTGTGGGGAGGCACATCTGTTGAGAGATTTCCCTCACATGAAGCAAGCCAACAAAACAATTTACCATGTTTAGGAGGCTACTAAGGTTAATTATGTGTCTAGAAGTGTGCTGGGGATTTATGTAGCCATTGAAAATTGGAAAGTAGACCACCAAGATTCTGTGATGGAATTGGAAGGTATAATTTACAAGCAACCTAGTTCTATTTTGATTGAACCTAGTTCTAACCTTAGCTATGTTTTACCTCAATTTGTTGAAGTGTGTGACCTACAGAGAAAGAAACATGCCAAATCATGGTTGGTTCAGTTATCCACAGGGACTAAGAGAAAAGTAGCAGAAGTAATAGAGGTTTGTTCATTTGAAATGAGTGGATTGCACACTAAAGCAGACTTAAATATCCTTCCCTTAGGATCATACGATGTGTTTTTAGGGATGGAATAGTAGGATGTCCATAAGGCAAGATTGAATTGTTATGATAAGACCTTAGAGCGTGAATATCAAGAAGACAACACAAGGGTGTTTCAAGGTATTCAAAATCCAGTATCAATTAGGAAAATATCAACATTGCAACTCAAGAAGTTTAGTAAAAATGGGTGTCCCTTGTATGCAATACAAGTGCTCAATGTAGGAGAGGGTAAAGAGATGAAAATTGAGGATCAACCAGTGTTGTGGGGATTTAAAGATGTATTTCTCGAGGAGGTACCTGGACTTAATCCTAAGTGAGATATTGAATTATCAATAGATCTTGTACCTGGAGAAGTACCAACATCAAAAGTGCCCTATAGAATGAGTATGCTAGAGCTAGTAGAGTTAAAAGTACAATTGAAGGAAATGATGGATAAAGGGTATATCAAGCTGAGTGTATCCCCATGGGAAGAACTTGCGCTGTTCATGAGGAAGAAGGATGATACATTGTGGTTTTGAATTGACTACCGCTAGTTGAACAAGATGACCATCAATAACAAGTACCCATTTCCAAGGATTGATGATCTTTTCGATCAACTTAGAGGAGCTACAATCTTCTCTAAAATTGACTTTGGATTTGGAAATCACCAAATCATGATTAAGGATGAAGACACCCACAAGAAAACTTTTAGAATGAGATATGGACACTATGATTTTTTGGTGGTGCCATTTGGGCTTACCAATGCACCAACAACCTTCAAGTGTTTAAATAGTAGTGTTCTCAACAAATATTTGGATAAGTTTATCCTGGTATTTGTTGACGATATCCTAGTATATTCCAAGACCAAGGAAAAACACGAAGAACATATTATGTTGGTGTTACAAGTGCTGGGATATTAACAACTGTATGCAAAGTTCATCAAGTGTGTCTTCTTCCAAAAATATATCCAATATATGGGCCACACATTCTCAACAGAGGGAGTGGTAGTAGATCCCAAGAATATCAAGGCAATCATGGATTTGCCAACCCCTCGAAATGTAATTGAGGTAAGATAACTTATGGGATTATTTGGGTATTATAGAAGGTTTATTAATGGATTTTCCAATATTGGTCATCCCATTACCTCATTGCAGAGGAAAGGAAAGAATTTTTTTTGGTCAATAGAGTGTGAAGCCAAATTTCAACAGTTGAAGCATCTCTTGACCAATGCCCCTGTTTTAAAGATTGCAAACCCTAAGAATGATTTATTGGTTTGCACTAATGATTGCAAGGATAGACTCGGTAGAGTTATTCTACAATAAGGACATGCAATTTATTATGAGTCAAGGAAGATGAACGATCATGGGCAGAGATATGTCACCCATGATTTGGGACTTGTAGTGATTGTGCATGTGCTGAAGATGTGGAGGTATTACCTTCTTGGGAGAAGATTTGTCTTGATGACAGATCATTGTGTTCTAAAGTATTTGTTTGATCAGACATGGTTGAACGTTAGATAGGCTATGTGGTTAACATTGATTAGCGAGTTTGATTTCAAGATAAAACATATAAAAGGAAAGGAAAATAGAGTGGAAGATACACTCAGTCGAAATGTGCAGATAGTGCACTTAGCAATAACAAGTGTAGATGAGTTTGACACGAAGAAGAGAATACAAAATCTATTGCAAGAGGATAAGTTTTTCAATCTGGTAAAATAAAGTTTGTAGCAAGAGATAAACATGAAAAAGTATGAGGGATATCAACATTAAATAGATGAACTATTGGTGTATAATAACATGTTATATGTACATGATTCAGCTGAGATGAAGCACCTGATTATGGATGAGTTTCATTAGATACCTTATGTGGGTCATCCTAATTATCAGAAAATGATAACAATAGTGAGGTAGTTGTATTACTAGACAAGAATGAAGAAAGATATTGCAGAGTATATTGCAAATTGTTTGGAATGTCAATAGGTCAAAGTTGAACACAAGCACCTTGTAGGGCTGTTGCAACCATTGCAAATCCAAGAATGGAAGTGGGAAACCATCTTCATGGATTTCATCATTGGTTTTCCAAAGAAAGTCAAGAAACATGATGCAATCATGGTAGTGGTGGATAAGATAAGCAAGGAAGATCACTTTATCTCTATCAAATATACTTTTAAAGCTATAGATTTTGGTGGTGTTTTTATGAAAGAATTTTCCAGGTTGCATGATATTCCCAAGAATATAATCTCAAACATAGATGCGAAATTCACTTTGAATTGCTAGAAAGGCTTATTTGCAGGCTCAGGGACACAATTATCATTCAACATGGCCTATCATCCTCAAACAAATGGTTAGAATGAAAGGGTAAAAAGAGTGTTGGAAGACACGTTAAGGATGCATGTCATGCATTAGCCCAAACAATGGGAAGAATATCTACCCATGGTAGAGTTTTCCTATAACAATGGTTATCAAGAATCCTTGAAGATGAGCCCATTCGAGGCTCTATATGGTAGAAAATTTAGAGTTCCAATTAGTTGGGAGAATCTAGTTGATAGGATCACACTTGGACCAAACCTGCTAAGGGAAATGGAGCATGTAGTGATCAGGATAAGGAATAATTTAAAAGCATCCCAGGATAGATAGAAGAGCTATGTGGATAAAAAGAGAAATCATAAGGAATTTAAGGTGAGAGATCATGTGTATCTCAGGGTAAAACCCAATAATATCTCCCTAAGGATGGGAACTTTTGCCAAGTTAATTCCCTGCTATTGTGGACCATTTGAAGTCTTGTAAAGAGTGGGACCAATGGAATATAGACTTTCCTTACCACCTACTATCAAAGATCAAAACATGTTCCATGTATATTTATTAAATTAGCATATTCATGATTCTAATCATGTTATTGATTGGATTGTGATACATGAGAAACCAGAGGGAGAATTCCAGCCTGAGCCTCAACGCATCCTGGATAGGAAAGAGACGTTGCTCCCGAACATGGCCATAATATAGGTCAAGGTGAAATGTAATCACTTTGGAGTAGATGATGCCACTTGAGAATAAGAATATTCCATGAGGATGGCATACCCATTTTTATTCTTTGTATAAATTTGTATATATGGTTTTAAAAACACCAAGGACGATGTTTCCTTAAGGGGGAGGGGAATGTAACACCCCGTTTTCTCCCATGACTGTAATCATGTTTATGAATTCATGTATTGTGATTAATGAAGCATGCAATTGTGTTTATGATAATGAAAAACACCAGACAAATGACCAAGAAGGAAGCCTTGTAACTCTGGCCATGATACCATGAGTGGGATTGGTGAGGTGGAACTGGATGTTTTAATTAAGAAATTAGGAATCTCGCTAGAAATCCATCCTAAACCTACATAATTTGAATGGTTAACCTGTCCAATGTACCCTGGATGTATTGACCCCAAGAAGCCTTTTGATGGTGTTCAAATGTGGTAGTTGAGAAGTTATACTTGCCACTTGAATTGGTAATTGGAAGAGTGAAAGGTCGACTAAAGCATCAACCAGGAGTACACGGGATTTTCCCCGTCGATTTGGGAGCCTGATATTGAGGGATTGCTTCTGATAAAAGTCATTGGGGATCTCAAGGGTAAGGAGAATTTTCCAATGGGGAAGAAGGAATACGGAGGAAGAGGGAAAACCAGGAGAAAAAACACAGCATGCAAATGGAAATACACAATTCACATATTCATAGACACTGAACACACACAAAAACAACAATTTCTCATACACAGAGGAACAAAGAAAAATCAAACACAGAGAGGAGTTTTAGACTCAAAAATAGATGGTAGTTCACTTGAATAGACTGGGATTAGACATACAGATCCGAGAAACATAAGACTAGGAATGTTTCCTAAAGAAAATAGGAATCTTTCCCAAGATTTGAATGGTCACCTTGGAATAGAGAAGACCCATGTCTAGACTGGAGCAAAAGAGGACCATGAATTGGTGCTCGTTGGAAAGAAATCGGCACTGGTAAAGGGAGGTCGTCGAAGGAATGTGTAGTAGATAAGGGACTCCCTTGTGTAGAGGAAATATAGTTGGGAATGTATCTGATAAACTTGTGAAGGTCCCAAGATCAATGGGAAGAGGAAAACCTTTGTTGTTGCTAGTGGAGTGAAGGAGAGTAACCTTACCGATCCATTCCTTGACTTGAAATGAGAAATTCCGCTAGTGGTATCATGGCCTGGAATGGGGGTGGCATGATATAGAAAGGCAAAGTGTGGCATATCCTATAGTTGGGTGGAAAGACATTTCTCCTCAGTGAGTTGGCTGGTTGGAAAAATATTATTGAACATATAGGTATTTTTACCTATAATGTTTATTGAATGCATGTTTATTAATGATTGCAAACTGTATTATGTTCATGTGGATGATTTGGAATGTAATGAATTAAAGTTAAAAGATGAGTTAAATGAAGTGAGACAATCTCCCTTAATTGCTAAATGGAATGACTGTGATAATTGTATGAGGAGGGTCATTGAAGGCCGATAATCTTTTTTTTTTCCTTGCTTTTGAAATGGAAAATTTGAAGGTAATCATTTGGGGGTTAGGATGGTGTGTTTCTTGCTTGTTGGAAAGAATTTCAAAGGCCTGAAGTAGTTAAGTCAAACCCTTGTAGGAAGGATTCTAGAATATTGTGGTATTGTTAAAGTCTTGAATTGATTCATAACCCTGTTGAAAGCCTTTATTTGAACCCAGAGGAATGATAGCCATTGATTTAGAGGAGGGAGAATATATTGAACATTTAAAGAGAATCTAGGCCTCGGTAGAAGTATATTAGAAGGAGAGACCTTTGGAAAAATAAAAAGTGTGGAGTCTTGGTGAAATCTCAATGGAAGAGTTTCGAG
Source organism: Picea engelmannii (assembly GCA_009831015.1). Classification (NCBI taxonomy): domain Eukaryota; kingdom Viridiplantae; phylum Streptophyta; class Pinopsida; order Pinales; family Pinaceae; genus Picea; species Picea engelmannii. Next base: position 731,942 of record ML777605.1, on the reverse strand, counting down.
AGAGTATGAGTTGTTGATCTATCGAAGGATGGGTCGATGATGTTTGAGCCATAGATGTCTTGAGCACTATGTTGATAAGTCTATTATGAGAAGGAAGATTGGGAAGGTCTGGGAAGGGGTGTAAGAGGAGTTTTCGATGGGAAATTTCTGATTTCGAGAGCCAAGGAGTAACTAGATCCGTAGATATTTCAGTGAGGAAGCCGATAGGTCTTAAGCCATTGGATTTGGGATGATACATCCCAAAGAAGGATTCTTGTAGAAGTGATGTGTTGGTTAAAGATCGAGTAGTTGAGAAATTTGATTGATATTTGATCATTAGATGTGGGAATTTGAGAGCCAGAGGTTCCTTCGGAGAATTCACGTTGGGAAGAATCGATTGGTAAGTCTTGTGATTGTGGGGAGTGGATACTTTAGATGGTGGAAGTTTTGAGTAAATAGGAACCGTGCATATGAGGGTAAGAAAAATCAACATGATCACAACCGTATATTTGTTGTATATCCCACCCATCAATGTGTTAAGTGAAGAATGAGCGAGGTTTCAGTTGTTGTGTTGTTTTGAGGTGCCAAACATATCGGGGCCATTGATTTCATAGCCATAAGACCATTAGATCTGTCGAAAGCAAGGCTATTGGGAAGTTGCCTAAGGAATGAAACATGGGTTGCATATCATGATTTCCCAATGGGTAAGGAACCCAATTCACTTCTGACCATAGATATGGTTGGGATGGTTGAATCATAAGCGTTCGATGATGAAAATTCATCCTTGGTTTGTGTAGTAATATTCCATCCAGGAATTGTTGGGAGAGAAGGAGTGACAAGCTTGTGGATTCATCACAACTGCATGATGTGTAGAAGAAGTCCACATGTGCACCATGTGAGACAAATGTTGAGTGAGGGTGAAGGCCCAAGACCTAAAGCGTAATGAAAGTGGAAATTTTACATTCCACCAACCTAAGAGGGTTTAGGGGGTTGGGTGTTCTACATCCCCTCCTTCTTCCACATAGGTTTTTACTTCTATAGAAGGAGCATCATCAAATCCCTTCCCTCTCTCAAAACTTTTGGATCTACATTGTTTCTTATAGTGCCCTTCTTTTCCACATCTCCAACATACCTTTACAATTTTTGGGGGAGATTTAGATCTTCCCCTATATTTAGATCTCCCATGTGAGGACTCAGATCTATTTCTTTCCTGGGAGCATCCTCTTGCAAATAAGGAATTTTTTCTTTGTCCTTCCATGTTATTTTTCCTCATCTCCTTCGACAACAAGGATGAGACCACATCATCGAAGCTTAAAGTAGTTACATTACTACCTATGGCCACAACGAGACTATCCCATGAGTCTGGTAAAGAGAATAATGAAATGATACACTTATCTTCATCAGAAATATTAATATCAACATATAATAGCTGACTTAGCACAATATTGAAGGCATTCAGATGCTCTGTCACAGAGTCTCCATCTTTTATCCTCAAGTTGTACAACTTCTTATGCAGGAGCAATTTGTTTACCAAGGATTTTGAGTGATACAAATCCCCTAACTTATCCCATAATGCCTTGGATGTAGCTTTCCCTAACACATTTAGTAATACTGAATCTGAGAGACACAACCAGATTGTGCTCTTCACCTTCTGATCCAACTTTTCCCAGTCTTACATTGACATTCCTGTAGGTGAAATACTTGGATCCATAGCAATCCACTAATAGTTTTCCATAAATAGGTCTTCCATCTTGAGCTCCCATAACTCAAAAATTTTCCCATTAAATTTCTCAATCTCTATTTTTGAACTTCTCAACATTTCGTTTCACCGCAAGAATCGATACCGCAAAGCTCCCATTGTAACAAGGTTTATCACAGACCTGAGATAAAACCTTAGCCACTAAGGCATCCCCCTGAAGCTAATAACTGCTCTGATACCAAATGTGTATTTCAATCTTGTACAATTAATTACTACAAATAGCTTCTGAATAAAAACATAAAAGAAACAATCACACACACACACATAGACACACACACACACACAAATTTTACCCTGGAAACCGAAACCAGGAAAACCAACAACTTGTTTAGAGCCGCACCTATAATTATTTATTCATCATACATCATCATTGTTTAAAATACAATATATATAGGATCCTTTGGCATCCAAACCCCCTAATTCCTTAATCGGAATTACAAAAAAATTGGCGAAAAGCATGTGCTGAAAAACCACTAAAAATAGACGCAAAAACCGCCATTTTTTGGGGGGGCTCCACCCCCGAACAACCAAGCAGGGGGGTGGGAGCCCCCCATGCGCCCAACGCAACATAAATGCTAGGTTTAATCGTGAAAAAAATATAACACATACCCAACATATAAATGTGCACCGAAGGAAACAACACACAATATACTCTACAATAAAACTTGATCATTCCTCCATTCACTTGGACACTTGTTGCCATGTCATTTCCATGTCTATCTTTATTTATTTTAAGATTTATTTAATTTAATTTCTTGGGTAAACACATGAGAATAATAATAATAATAATACGTGAATATAAATAAATTCATCATGTCCTTAAACTTAAATCTATGCTTTTCCTGTCCCCTAGCAAGCATAACATGTGGCTCTTTGTCAACCATGCAATTCAAGTGCATGATACCACTATCAATTTAGCATGTGGCTCTCTATCATCCATGGAAGTCAAGTTCATGATACACTATCACTTTCTATGATCCATGCAAGTTAATTATCATGCATTCTAAATGACAAATGTCTAATATAATTATGAAAATGCACGATGACAAGTGCTTTAGGCCTGTGCAGATGGTGGACCACTAGAGTGCCAAAAAAATGGAAAAGTTACAGAGGAATGCATGAGAGAATTAGGAGGCAATGAATATGATTTTTTTATGAACATATCCATCATTTTAAACGAGGATTTCCAGTATATCAGAATGCATATCGATGCTAGTCTAAATCTATATTTGCAGACATTGTCGAAATTGTGGAAACCTATTTCTTTGTAGGATTTGTCAATTTATTGGGTGATATTTGCTAACTTCCTAACCACTATGGCTCGTTTGGTATCTTATCCATCCATGAAGCATGATTCACTTGTCCAGGCCAAGATTCATTTTATTTTTCACAGCTAGATCATGCCTTGGCCAACTGCAAGCCAAAGGAGGGACTGACATGCAATTGTATTCATGTGTTGGTGAAAATGAAAGGAATAGATTAATTTCCTAACAATTACTTGGATCCATTTGAATTAATCCTATAGGAATGCAATGGATTTTCCAACTTCTCTTGCACAACCGTGTTCTATTTGTAATCAAGGTCATGGATGAATATGCCTAGTCAGTAAAAAAAACTTGGAGATCATGTTTCTGGAAGGAGACTATGAACATGATCGAGATCAATTTATCAAATGGTCTTTTGTTCATAATGATTATGTTATTTCTCTTTTCCCCACCATGAAAAATCCAAAAGATGAAAAATGTGGTGGGAAATAAAGGGGACAACGACCTATTGAAGACATTTTTGGTTTTGCCTCCTAGATTCACCTTAGACCACTCAAGGAAATCCCTCAAGACTTCAGTCCAAAGGTAGGAGTCGATGCCTTCGACTAGGTTTATGAAGGAGTCTTGGGGGATAGAAGAATGGTTGTAGTGAAGCAATTAGAGGACACTTCCTAGGGCTACGATGAATTCCAAACAAAGATCATGATGGTCGGAAGCCTAAGAAATGTCAACCTTTTTCTTATTTATCGATTCTATGTGGAAGAATCCCATGAAATGATCATACACATATACATGGAAAAGTGCTCTCTAGATGACTGGATTCATAGATTAGTAATTTAAAAACACCATGGACATTGCTAAGGAGTATGGGACATTTCTAAGGAAGTGTTGTGGCCACAACAACCCTCCTTCTTCTTTTGCTTTTATAAGCCAAAGAAAAGGAGTCCCCTATTGATCCTAACTCTAAATCCTAACCTGCCCTTACTTACAACATACATTACCCTTCCAATACTCACAGATATATGGATGTAGATAGTTTGTTATTGCATACCCTTGAGGGGTTCTTTTGTTAGGTACCAAATCTATTATAATAGAAAAAAACATAAATATTGCAGAGAATAACAATGAAACAACAAAATATAAGGAACCTCAACACCAAATAATACCTTTATTGATAGGAAACAATGTTCACTTGCCTCTTCGAGGGGGAAACGTCCATGGCCAGTAGAGAAACACTCTATTACAATAATTCTCAATACAAAGACCTCTCATGCCCTTGACTCCTATTTATACTAAATCTATCTACCAAAAGAATAATCTAGATAAAGATCTTTCTAGAAGCGAAAGGTTCTATTAGGTCTTCTTACATTTCGCTTATTCTTCCTTATTACTAGGCCTTATTAATATTGACCTTTATTACATGGAAAATATATTATTCTACCTATGTGAGGGGTTAGGGAGGTTAGGTCCCTAACATTCCCTCCCCCTTAAAAACAACCTTTTCCTCAAGGCTTGAGATGAGGAAATTGTTGCAGAATGGTAGCTGACTCTCAGGTGGCATCTTCTGGCTATGTGTCCTTCCAGTGAACTAAAACTTCCTTGAGAGTGTGCTAGCGGAGACGATGCTCGCGCTGGTCCAAGACTGCTTGTGGCTGCAACCAAATGGAACCTTCTTCATCCAACTCATGTAGAATTTTCTGAGTATAACACCTAGTGTCGAGCACTTTTTTTAAGAAGGAAACATGAAAAATAGGGTGGATCTTAGAGTGTTTGGGAAACTCTAACTGGTAAGCCACATGCCCCACTCTCTTGAGAATATGGTATGGACCATAGAATTTGGTGGTGCGTTTCTGACAGTGTTGGGATTTGAGTGAATTCTAATTATAAGGTTGCAGATGAATAAACATCTGCCCCCCTTTAGTAAATTCACGTTCAGAATAACCTTGATCTACTTGTTGTTTCATGCGATTTTGAGCCATGACCAAATTTTCTTTGAGAGTATGGAGGATGGCCATGCAGTAAGAGTTTGATCCACCTGCTGAACCTTGGAGACACCGAGCATGTATGATACAATAGAAGGTGACGTTTTTCCATAGACTACTTCAAAGGGAGTCATGCGAGTGGCAGTGTGGTGATAAGTGTTGTACCACCATTTAGTGAGGGGTAACCACTGAACCCACTGATTTTGTCTGTCAGATCTAAAACACCTTAAATAGGTTTCCAAACACTTGTTGACTACTTCAGTTTTTCCATTAGTCTGAGGATGATATGCCGTGATGAGATGGAATTGGGTTCCCTAGAGTTGGAACAATTCTTTCAAGAAAGTATTGGTGAAATTTGGATCAAGATAAAAAACAATAGAATGAGGCATGCCATGGAGTTTGAATATATCATCCATAAAAAATTGATCCACGATGGATGCCATGAATGGGTGTTGAAGAGAACATAAATGAGCATATTTGGAAAGACGATTCACTACTACCATGATGATTGACTTATTTCCTAATTTAGGTAAGCCAATAATGAAGTCCTTAGAAATATCTATCCAAATAGTAGGTGGGATCAGAAGCGGTTGGAGTGTGCTTGGAGCTTTGACTGTCTCTCCCTTATTGCATTGACATGTATCATATTCAACCACAAAGGTGTGAATTTCATGTTTCATACTGTCCTATAAAAAATAACGTTTGAATCATTCATAGGTTTTGGTAAAACCATAATCCCCAACTGTAGGTGAAGCATGAAACTCAGAAAGCATGGTGGATTTAGATTTCGACTATTTTCTTAAATACATGTGACCTTTATAACGAAGCTTGTCTTGGTGCCATGAGTACCTTGAAAAATCTTGCAGATCTTGCTGCAGTGTTTGGATTAGTCTTGAAAGTTTCGGGTTTTGCAACAATTCCTAGTGAACCTCCTAAAGCCAACCTACGACAATGAAAGAGAGGGAAAAAAGCGACCTATATTCTTCATATTTTCTAGAAAGGGCATCATCCACCACATTTTCTTTTCCTTTTTTGTAGATGATATCATAATCATATCCAAATAGCTTGGTTATCCTTTTTTGTTGCTCCAATGAATAAATTCTTTGTTTCAAAAAATAATTGAGGCTTTGATGATCAATTTTAATTTGGAAGCATTTCCCCAAGAGATAAGGACTCCAGAGATACAGAACGTGAAAAATATCCAACATTTCCTTTTCATAGGTGGATTGGCCCAAATGGTGCTCAAACAATTGTTTGCTGGTGAAATCCAAAGGTCGAACATCTTGCAAGAGGACAACCACAATGATTTTCCCCGAGGCATCACACTCCAGTACAAAGGTCTTGTTGAGGTTAGGGAGAGCCAGAATGAGAGTAGTGCACATAGCCACTTTCAAATCTTGGAAGGAATGGTCGGTTGATGGAGTCCAACTGAAAGCATTCTTTTTAAGGAGTGTTGTGAGGGGAGCTGCAATTTTTCCATAATTCTTAACAAACTTGAGATAATAGCCCATCAAACCCAGGAAGCCATGTAGAATTTTAAGAGTTTTCGAGCACAACCAATTCTGCATAGCTTCAATTTTCTTCCGATCCACTCTGATACCATCCTTTCCAAAAATATGTCCCAGGTACTCAACTTCAAAGGCTCCAAAATCACATTTAGACTGGTTAAGAAAATTTTTGTGCTGATATAGTAGCTAGAGAACTTGATCCACATGGGCAAGATTTAGAAAAACAAGATCGTGGAGCAATAAAATAAAACAAATGAAAAAATAAAACACATAAGATACACAATACAATAGAGACATAGATATATGTGGCTCACCCAATGTGGGCTATGTCCACCAGAGAAATTTCCAGGTCCTTCCTTTATTATTATCCAACAAAATGAAAGGATACAACCTACACCACATCCACTGTAACTTCCTCTTCTTTCTCTCACATGATCTTCTCTTAGAATACAATAATCACACAACAACAATACAATTCCTCATAAAAGAGGGTTTCCTTCTAGGGGAAAAGAAACCCTAACATAACTTCTACCGTCAAATATGTACCCTTATAATGAACAGTCTAGATTGACTATGAAATTACAATATTTGAATTGCATAATTTTTTTTTTTGGGGCCAAGAATTGTGTATCTTATAATCTCTTTGACTTGCATATGAATTATGAAGATAATCAAGCTCCACAACAAAAAATTTCCCACTTGGAGACTGATAAAAAAACTCCACTGTTGATGTACCTACTGGACTATGATCCACTTTGGACCTAACAAATTTATCATCTTCACCTTCATGCTTGAATACCAACTGAAACTGAGCAAGCAATCAATTTCTCCCTAGTTACTAACTTTGTTAAAATGTCTGTTGGATTCTGGCTAGTATGTATCTTTTCTAACTTCAATTGTCCATCTTCCAAAAAGGACCATATGAAATGGTACTTGAGCTGTATATGCTTAGTATTAGAATGGAAGGCTGAGTTCTTTGCAAGATGAATGACACTCTAGATTTCACAGTACAACCTGCTATTTTCCTGTTCCTTTCCTAATTCCTCCATAAACCTCTACAACCAAATCATCTCTTTACTAGCCTCTATAGCAGAAACATACTCTTCTTCCATTGTTGAAAGTGAAACAAACTTTTGTAGTTTCTAAATCCAATTTATTTCTCTTCCACCTACAATAAAAACATACCCTGTAGTGCTCCTCCTCCTATCTTTATCACCTTCCATATCTGAATCAACATATCCCTGTAGAACAATGTCTGAACCTCCAAAACTTAATGCATGAGTAATAGTACCTCTCAAATACTAAAGAATCCATTTTACTTCCTACCAATGTTCTTTACTTGGACCGTTCATATACCTGCTCACAACTCCCACTGCATGTGCAATATCTGGTCTTGTGCACACCATCACATACATCAAGCTTCCAACTGATGATGAATAACGAACCCTGGACATGTATTCTATCTTCTCTTGTGTCTTGGGATACATTTCCTTTGTTAATTTGAAATAGATGGCTAAAGGTGTATTAATTGGTTTTGCATTATGCATTCTAAACCTCTCCAACACCTTCTCTATGTACTCATGTCGAGACAATGTCAATTTGTGATTTTTCCTATCTCTTGTTATTCTCATACCAAGGATTTTATTTGCAACACCCAAATCCTTCATCGCAAATTAATTATATAATTTATTCTTGAACACATTTATATCCTACATGTTAGACCCTGCAAAAATCATGTCATCTACATACAATAGCAAGATAATGGCTTCCATTTTCTAGCCTCTTAAAATAAACACAGTGATCAGAATGACATCTACTATAACCTTGTTCTACTATAAACTTGTCAAACTTCAAATACCACTACCTTGGAGCTTGATTTAGGCCATACAAGATCTTCTTCAACTTGCATACCAAATTCTCCTTCCCTTTGACCTCATACCCCTATGGCCGCTAGATATAAATATCTTCATCCAAATCCCCATGGAGAAAAGTTGTTTTTACATCTAACTGTTCAAGATGAAAATATTCTACTTCCACAAGACTTAAAATGGTCATAATCTAAGTCATTTTAACAATAGGAGAAAACATTTTGTCAAAATATATACCTTTCTTCTGTGCAAACCCATTTACAACAAGTCTGGCCTTGTACCGCGTTTTTCCTCCATCTTCTTCCTTCAACCTGTAAACCCATTTATTATGCAATGCTCTTTTTCCCGTAGGAAACTGAACCAAGTCCCAAGTCTGGTTATTTAAAAATGAATCCATTTACTCTTGCATGCCTTGCTCCCACTTATTTTTAGTGTCTACCTGCATTTCCTCCTCATAACTTTCTGGTTCACTAGAATCAATCAACAATAAATAATACAATGAAGGAGTGTATCGTTCAGGGGGTCTACTTAACCTGGTAGATCTTCTAACAACACTTGTAGGAGTTTGAGGTACTTGCTTCTCATGTTGTTGTACATTTTGATTTTCAGGTACCTTTGGAGTTTCTTTTTTAGTGATATGATCAAACACTGTGTATTCTGGTTTTTCTTTTTTCCGTTTCTTTCCTTGCAATTGATATTTGTACATGACCTTCTCATTGAATATGACATCTCCACTCCTAATGATTTTGTTATTTTCATAATCCCATAAGCGATAACCAAAATCGTTAACACCATATCTAATAAAGGTACACTTCTTAGTTTTTGCTCCAAGCTTTGTTCTATTTTCTTTATCAATATGGACAAATCCTTCAAAACCAAAAATTATTCAGAAATGAATAGTTTACCTTTTTACTGTTGGATTACTGAGAGGGGGGGTTAATTAGTAATAGAGCAATAATATCATTTTTTCCATAAAATGAAAGTGTTATATCAATGTATCATTATCATCCAATAGTTGCAGAGTAAATAAACAATGAACAAATGAGAAATCACACACATACATAGTACACCAGTGTTTTATGTGGAAACCCAAAGCCGAAGAAAACCACATAATGATTTTTCTTATATGTCTTTAAGAATTACATTCATTGGAAGCACCAACTTCCTTTGTTTTCTAGCTGCAACTAGAAGGAGGCTCCAACCCCCTAGTGTCTCAGGCTACAACCTGAGGGAAGATCCAACTCCCCAATTATTTGGCTACAACTATAAGGAGACTACAACCCCCTATGTTCTCCGACTACAACCAAAAGGTGGCTACAACCACTTGTCCTTTCCCCATCCAACCGCCCTGGTATATAAGTAGAATGATGGAACCACTGTCACACTATCACTGTGAGATATACTGCTGTAAACTTGTACCAATAAACCCGCACCAAACAACCTGTACCAATAACCTGAACAATGCATAAACCATGCATCAACCTGTACCTAAACCTATAATCAACCTGTACCATAAAAAAATGCATCAACTATGCAACAAACTTACCAAACAACTTGTAATCAACCTGTACCATAAATAAGTGCATCAACCATGTACCAACATGTACCTCAACCTGTACCATGAATAAGTGGATCAACCATGCACCAAACCTGTACAAATAAACTGTCACAACAACCTGTCCAAACAACCTATCACAAAAACCTGTCCAAACAACCTATCACAACAACCCGTCTCATCAATCTTATCAACCAAATCAGAACTACTCACCAAGATCAATCACCAAGACAACTCTCAAATATGTGCATCAACCAAGCATAACACAACAACTCATAATCATCACCAAGATCAATATGTGCTTCTAATAATATACCAATACAAGTATGCTACATCATCCATAAACCATGTATCAACAATACTACTAACAAGTGCCTCCAACCATGTACCACTCATGTATCAACTACTCATCAACTACGACTCATCAAGATGTACCAACATCATCAAATATACACCTCATGTATGTGCCAAATCATCAACTACTTGTCTCAACCATGTACCCAACATGTACCTCAACCAAAATCCCTCATCAATTTCATCATCCAAATCTGATTTGTAACTCTGTAATATACTTGGTATATATGATCACATACATTCAAACCTTCCTTAACTTTAACAACAAGAGACTAGCATTTTCATCAAACTTTACTTTAGTCTCACATGACTAGTTTTGGATTAGTCAACAACCCTAAATTGAAATAATCATAACTATGTACCTGTAATGAATACAGATATGAAAATAGTACACAACATTCTTCAGTGTGTTTTATTCATTTCCTCTAGGTGTCACTACTTGGAACCTCTCAGAAAAGGAGTTATAGCAAAAATGACATACCTTGTTGAATTCTGGCTTATTTTAGAGAGCGAACTTGTAGAGTGTGCCCCACATGGAATATTTGTTGTATGGATCTGAAAATTTTACACATAATACTATAGACTTTAATCTAACCAACACATTTGGTCTTACTAAATTTGGATCTATTATGAAGAAGTTATGATGTTTTTACCTGAAACACCTATTTTAGACTAGTTTCAGGACTAGCCACCTATTTTCCACAGAGTGTAACTCCAAAAATACAATGACCCACAAGATGAAATTCGTACCAAAGATACTTGGATATGTTTCCTCAATGGCCACCCATTTTTATGTTCTGAATCATTTTAGAAAAAAATTTATTGCGAAAATGGTGAGATGACCTATAAATAACATACCTTAGAAAGCATCATCAAAATAATTTATCTTCCCTTGAATTTAGGCCTTCTTTACTTCACCTTCCCTATGAAATTTGGCTTAGATATCCTTTGGTTACCTCAGTCACATGTAGATATTAAATATGCTCAAGTGTGATTAAAATGAGAGAATCTTTCCTCTTATTTATACTCTCCAAGTAGCTTCCTTAGAAGCATCTTCTAGGCCACTTTGTCTACATAGCCACTTTGTCCACATAGTCACCTATGTCCAACTTTGCCCAATTTGCCACTTGTCCATGTATCCAATAGCAACTTGACCACTTAACCCATTTTTCTCATTTTAGGGTTAACCTTCTTATAACCACTTTCCATAATTAGAAAGTTCTCCATTTACTTTATTATTTAAATAATCCTCCTTGACTTTGTCACTTCACTTTATTATTTAAATAATCCTCTTTGATTTTGTCACTTCACTTTAAATAATCATCTTTGAATTTGTCACTTCACTTTATTATTTAAATAATCCTTTTTGACTTTTTCACTTCACTTTATTATTTAAATAATTTCTTCTTTGCAAGCACTTTGACTTCTTTGACCTTTTGGGGCTTCAAGCTAACATATGAGGGTCCTCCAAATTTGTAAGGCCATAACTCTCAAACTGTGAGGAGTTATGTGACATTCCACATACCAACAGAAATGGCATGACATGTACTATTCATCTAGAATAGTCTTACCTGCAAATATATCAAAACTCATACCATTATACATCAAACAAACTTGGGTCCATTACCCAAACCTGAGTTCTCCAACTTCACATGGCCATAACTCTCTAACAGTGAGGAGTTATGTGATGTTCCACATACCACCAGAAATGGCATGAGATGTAATACCCATCTATAATAGTATTACCTTCAAATATATTAAATCTCATACCATTATACATCAAACAAACTTGGGTCCATTACCCAAACCTTTGTGCTACCATAATTTCTCCAAGGGTTGACATCAATCACTAAGGGTTAAAATAAATATACAATATCACTCTCCAATGGTTGACATCAATGAAAACCAACAATCCATACCAACTGTCCATCAACCTAAGCCAACTGTCTGACATTTACCCATCCATGCCTCCTTTGAAATTCCACCATCCAAATAGATTGAAGGTCCTCTATTTATTAAGTAAGCGACAATATCTACAACATCTGCCCAAAACTGTAAGGGAAACCCAACATGAAATATCATACTCCTTGCAAGTTCCATAATTGTCTTGTTCATTCTTTATGACACACCATTTTCTTGTGGTGTTCTTGGAACTGTTGTCTCTCTACGAATCCAATGGTAGGAACAATAATTATCAAAATCCTTGCCACAATATTCACCTCCATTATCTGACTAGAGACACTTCAACCTTTTTCCTGTCTCATTCTCAACCAAATCTTTCCATTTCTTAAAAGTATAAAAAACATCATATTTTTTTCGAATACAATAAACCCAAGTTTTCGTAGTTTCATCATCAATAAAAGTAACATAATTATGACAACCACCAAGAGATGATACCTGAACCGATCCCCATACATATGTATGCAGAAGCTCCAACTTTTCACTCTTCTTTTATTTTTCGACTCTGAGAAATCTAACTCTCTTTTGTTTTCTATAAACACAACGCTCACAGAAATCCAAAACAACCTTTTTAAGAGCCGGCAACAAATTAATTTTGTGAAGTATCTGCATCCCCTTCTCACTCATGTGTCCAAGCCTATGATGCCATAGTGTTGTATCCACTCCCATAGAAGCTAAATAAATAGAAGAGTCAACATTAACAATACATAAATACAATGTACCCACCTTCTCTCTTTTTGCCAATACCAGTGATCCTTTAATGACCTTCCACGCCTTATCTCTAAATATATATATACAACCTTCACTTTCCAACTTCCCTATTGAAATTGGATTTATTCTTAGATCTGGTATATGTATCACCTCTTTCAGTAACCATTGGTTTCCATTCTTTTGATTTATTTTTACCTTACCCATTCCAACAATTTGACATGGTTCATCATCACCCAAATAAACCTGTCCAAAATCACCTTGAACATAATATTGAAAATATTTCCTATGGAGTGTGGCATGAAATGAATCCCATGAATCTACTACCCAAGACTCAATAGTATTATCTAAAGAAAGAATCAAATAATCTTGTAACACATCACTTTTTACATTTGCTTCCTAATTTTTCTCCTGTTGTCCATCTCTTTGTTTCTTTGGAGATTTGTAGTCTTTCTTTAGATGTCTTTTCTTCCCGCAATTCCAACACTCTATCTTTCCCAGTCTGGATTTGGATATTCCCTTCCTATAGTTTCCATGGTTCCCTGGACTCTTTCCTCTTTCCTTTTGTCTTCCCTTGTTCTCCACGATCAAGGCATTACCTGATGTCTCGCCTGTCCTTTTCCTTCACATTTTCTCACTAAGGATAACACCAATAACATCATCAAATTTCATAGTGTTTGAACCAGAGACATAGTTACTTACAACCATGACCAAGATGTTCCATCTTTCTGGTAATGAGCACAACATTATAAGAGCCCTAACCTCATCATCAAAGTTCACTTTTACATAACTTAGCTGATTAGTAACTGTATTAAATTCATTTAAATTATCTGCAATAGAACCACCTTTTGACATATTCATATTAAATAATTGCTTCATTAGAAATACCTTGTTGGAGGCTGAAGGTTCTTCATATAGTCTAGCCAGTTACTTCATCAAATCCTCCGTTGTTTTTTCTTTCGAAATATTGAAAGCCACCGACACTTCCAAACACCGTTGTATCGTTCCTAATGCCTTTCTATCAAGAACCTCCCATTCTTCATCCTTCATGGCCATTAGATTGTTTTCTATTCTTCCCAATGGTAGGAATAGATCCTTTTGATGTAAATAATCTTCCATTTTCATTTTCCATAGATGGTAGTTTTGGTTTTTAAATTTCTTGACTCTAAACTTTCCTTCTTCCTCCATTGCTCCCACTCGAACCATGAAACCTATTTTTCTGCGAGTTACCTTTGGCTCTGATACCAGTTGTTAGAAAATCAGGATCGTAGAGAAATAAAATAAAACAAATGCAGAAATGAAACACAAAATATACACAATACAATAGAGACATAGATATACATGGTTCACCCAATGTGGGCTACGTCCACCAGATAAATTTCCAGGTCCTTTCTTTATTATTATCCAACAAAATGAAGGGATACAACCTACAACACATCTGCTGCAACTTCCTCTTCTTTCTATCACAGTCTACTCTTACAAAATACAATAATCACACAACTGCAATACAATTCGACATAAAAGAGGGTTTCCTTCTAGGGAAATAAAACCCTAACATAAATTCTATCATCAGATCTGTGGCCTTATAATGAATGATCCATATTGACTACAAAATTACAATATTTGAATTGCATAAAAACAAAATTTCCCCCCCTCAAGGCCAAGGTTGGGGGGGGGGGGGGCGGAATTGTCTATCCTACAATCTCTTTGATTTGCATATGAATTAGGAAGATAATTAGGCTTCACAACCAACACTTTCCAAGTTTTTCTATAGATGAGAATATCATCAAAGAAAACCAAGAAAAAACGACGGAGGAAAGGATGGAAGACATGATTCATGAGACTTTGAAAAGTGGAAGGAGAATTACTGAGGCCGAATGGAATAACCAAGAACTCATAGTGACCCTCATGAGTTCTAAATGCAGTCATGGGAATGTCTTCTTCTTTCATATGAATCTGGTGGTAGCCAAATCAAAGATAACGTTTGGTAAAATACTAAGCACCCCTTAATTTATCCAAAAGGTCATCAATGACAGGAATGGGAAACTTTTCTTTGATGGTGAGTTTGTTGAGAGCTCTAAAATTAGGACACATGTGCTAAGTACCTTATTTCTTGAGTACCATGACTACTGGAGAAAAATAGGGACCGGTACTAAGAAAAATGACACCGATTTTGAGAAATTATTGAACAATCTTCTCAATTTAATTCTTATGGGTGAAGGGATGATGATAAGGGAGACCGTTTGAAGGAATACTTCCCTGACCTAGAGGAATGGAATGATCATGGGCACCTCGAGAAGGGGGAATTCCATGGGGGGTTTGAAACACAACTTTGTGTTGGGAGAGGATAGATTGGAGGTCAGGATGTACAGAGGGTGTCTCAACCTCTTGAATGGAATGAAGTTGGGAAATAATGACATAATGGCCTTTTCTGAGGAGATTTTCCATTCGGTGGGAATTGATGATATTTCGTGACCCTGCGGTGATGCCTTGGAATTGATGTTGGTGGCCCTCTTGCTGGAATTGCATGGTTAATTTCCATAAATCCATGGTGATAGGGCCGAGAGTGCGTAGCCATTCCACACCAAGTACAATGTCACAACTGCCCATGCCAATAACAAACATATAAAATTTCAAGTGGTACTGACCAATTTGGAGGAACACATTTTCAAAACACCCTCCACATTTCATGGAAGCCCCATTGGCAATCATGATTTGGAAATTATTAACTGGACGGATATAACAATTGATTTATTGGGAAATGTGGTAATGAATAAAATTATGGGTGTTTCCAATGTCAACTAGAATAATGACTTTCCGGTTCTTAATGTAGCCAATTAAATTGAGGGTTTGGGGAGCAAAGAAACCCGTGAGTGCATTTAGAGAAATATGTGGTTGAACTTTCGGTGGAGCAGGGAGATGATTAAGATCATATGGTGGGGGTAGCTTGGGTACCTGATAAATATATGCCTCTTCCTCATAAACATCCTTAGACATAGCCATACAAAGCTTATGTTCCTTACACTTGTGCCTTGGAAAATACTTTTCATCACAATTATAACAAAGACCCTTAAGTTGGTGTTCAACCATTTCATCTCGAGTCAATTTATGGATCTCGAGGGGAGTTGCAGGAGGGGCGAGAAGGGTGGGTTTAGGGTGAGGAATACAGGTTGTTTTTCTAGTTTGGTATGAGACGACTTGTTGTGCTTCCTTGATCCGTTTTAAAGCTTCCAAATAAGTCTAGGGGTGAGCCATGAGGACATGGGAATGTATTTCATACTTGAGGCCACTAATAAAGCATTCATTGGAAAAATAATTTGTCATGCCCTCCATTCTGAAAGCCAATTTCTCAAAGGAAGCTATAAATTATTCCACTGGGCCAATTTGTTTCAACTTGGTCAAACAACCTAAATGATGGGTGTCGGTGTCAAAGCGGTCATAGAGATGTTCAACAAACTGTGTCCAAGAAACATACCCTCAGCGTGCCTTTTTACACCATTTCCACCATTGCCAATGTTTAGGATCCAAATGGAGAACACCATAATAGAGTTTGGCCAACTCATTGGTAATGCCATGCCAATAAAAGTAGTGTTCCATTTTGGTGACCCAAACTATGGGATTTGAGCCATCAAATTTGTTCACATCCACTCTAGGAAGGTGTAGGTCACGTTGAAATTGATGGGATTGAAAATTCTGGGAATTGGAGGAAGTATCACCTTTAGGGTGCAAAGGTTGGTCAAATGAGGTAATGTCTCTAAGAATATTAATTTTGGCGAAGAGATGGATAGTAAAGGATTCAATATGGCTTGCAAGATGGTGTTCCATGTGGATAGAGAGGTCCTTCATCATGTCCTGTTTCAGGTTTTCCATTTTGGAATATATGGTAAAATGCATGTTCGAATTGATGGTCTTAATATTGGCATTGATTTCCGCACTTCCTTCTGGGTCATGGAGAAATCATATGACAAGGAATTGAGGCATGATTCAAGGTCTTGGTTGCGGGTGTGTGAAGTGATGAAGGGGGGGCACAAGAAAGGGGTAGGTGGGTCCACACAGAAAATGGGTTATGGGTATCATGATGATCAATGTGAAAAGGGAATCCAATAGGGTGGGTCCCAAATAAGGGGGTCGAGACCAGAAAGAAAAAAAGGCTGAAAAATGATAAGTATTACTGCGATCAAGATGAAAAGAGGAATCCAATGGGATTGGTCTCAAATAAGGGTGTGAACAGGTCCCAATTTTTATTTTTTACTCCTATGGAGTTATACTCCAATCTAAATAATACTACATTGTCGAAATGCCCAAATTATTAATAGGAAAAAATGTGTAATAATTTCACAAGTAGAATGAAGGAGGCAAGGTTGCACTACAATAGATCTTGTTTGTTCTATTTTCGTCCCAAAGGTTAGGGTTTTCAAGGTTCCTACAAACAAGGGTTTTCTCTATGCTATATCTCTATGGTATACGTGCAAGGTTGAACAATAGTACTCAACCCAATATCTCAGGGAACCAACTAATGAGGCTAGACCGTACCCTTAACTGTACTACCTGATTACCTAGGTAATAGAGAGTATCTACCCGAGTGTTGTTCTCGGTGGCACTATAACAGTCAAGTGGGTGATTGATTGATCTATGGAGGGTTTTAGGATACCTAGTCCAATCTGTATATAGGTGCTATCTGATGTGATACCACTTGAAGGGGTACCAACATGGGTTACAAGGGTGTCCAACAATGTGACTTAAAAACCTCTTGTATTTCTTGCATGTATGCTTCCCCGACCACAAATTGATGCACTGGAATATATATCAATGTAGTTTTAAGACCCCAGAACACGTCTCTACCCTGAAAAAAAAGAACCAACAATTCCTTCCAAGGAAAGTGCTCTGATACCACTTGTTAGCTACCAAATCTATTATAATAGTAGAAAACAGAAATACTGCAGAGAATAACAACGAAACAACAAAATACAAGGAACCACAACACCAAATAATACCTTTATTGATAGGAAACAATGTTCACTTGCCTCTTTGAGAAGGAAACCTCCAACAAAGCAACACTCTATTACAACAATTCTCAAGACAAAGAATTTTCATGCCCTCGACTCCTATTTATACTAAATCTATCTACCAAAAGAACAATCTACAAGAAGATCTTTCTATAAGTGGAAGCTTCTGTTAGGTCTTATTACAATTGACTTATTCTTCCTTATTACTAGTCCTTATTAATATCCATCTTTATTACATGGAAAATATATTATTCTACCTACTTGAGGGGTTAGGGAGGTTAGGTCCCTAACATCTTTGATGAATCCATAATACTAGGCCAAATGTTTTTGATATCCCCTTATCAATTTGGGAATTCTACTTGGGAATATTTTTCTGGAATCCTTTTCATCACTGATTATTGTTTTGGTACCTCGAAGATAACATTAATTGGTCACTTCTTTCCTTATCATACATATGGTTAAAGTTGTAGCATGGGCGATTATAAGGTCAAAAATTCTCTCAAAACACATTAAAGAATTGACATCCTTTAATCAATTCAAGAAATCATTTATATAAAATGAATCAATGAGAAAATGAATAAAGGATAACCTTGGTAACAAAGAACCTAAAACAAGCTTCTCAGTTCTTGATCTGACAGATCTAGCAACCTTTCCCCCAGAAACATTGAAATTGCTGGTGATATTGAAATTTTGAGATTCAAATGTGAGGTACAATTACTTGTAATAATTCTAATAGACGAAGCATGATCTAATTTGGTTTTCCTAGTTTGATTAACTCATCTATTCTCACACCGATTCCATGTTACTAAAAATTCCTTAGTTTTAATGGAATATAATAATCTATCATAATTGGTTTACATTAGTTGATCTTAATTGAAGTGGACATCTAAATATGCTTCTTAAACAAAAATGCCAATACTTCATACATGATCCTCAAGATGATATAAAAGGGATTAATTAATCTATTATGCTCCTTTCATTACATTATAAAAGAATGAATAATCTCTCTTGAACAAGGATGCACTCCTCCAGTTCACATCTTTTACACATGCAGAACATTTGCAATAATCATTTTTTTAAAGGCATGGCTATGATCAAACCACATATCTTCTCCTCTCTAGTATACTTGTCAGTTTCCTTATACCCGATGTTTGTAGCAAGATGTATTCATATGGAGAGATACAGTGTTATATTAAAATAATGCGGGCTTAAAGAAGTAAGATGAGAGAAATGTTACTTGTCGTCAATATCCTGTAAGGATGACCCCCATTAAAATGAATGATAGCTTTGTGAGATATACCTCTTATACTGTAACCTATTCCAACGCCATGATAGGTGACATAGGAACCTTTATTTTAAAGAAATGTATGTGTATTGCTTAAAAATTTGAGTATTGAAACCCATGCTAATGCCAATTTTTATTTTACACAGGAAATGGGAGAGCTTGGAATTACAGTGAAAGGAAAACGTAAAAGGACCTTAAACCCAAGAGTTTAGTGAGAGCTCCATCCTAAATCTCCAAGTTTATGTGAATCACCATTCAAAAAAAATGATGAGAACCCAAATGTTGTGGATCCTAGTTCTGAAGAATGATCAATGACATAAATTGGCTTTCCGAATAGGATACTTGATCCATTCTGACGAATCAAGAGAAACTGTGCACATTTTTCTTGTACCCTTTCCTTATTGGTTCACTTTTGTAGGATTGTAGTGTTAGTCATCACAACTGTTTGTGGAGGCATCAGGATAATAGTTGGTAACTCACTCTCGTGACCCAGAAGATGAAACCTTTGCGGGCTTCAACATTTGTGGACCCAACCTTTGTGAGCATCAATCTTTGCGGAGGAACCATAACCTCTCAGTGATTCGCAGGCCACAAGTTATGCAAAATTTCCCTTTATGGACCTAACCTTTGCGGAGTTTACCTTTTCGGACCTACCTTTGCAGGAATCGAATATACCAAGGTATATGTCCTTTTTTCAACCCCACACTTCAATGCCTTATTTTTAAAAAACCCGATGACCTTTCTCACGTTAATGAAAGTTTGGTGGGACCCAACTCGTGACAATATCCAATCGAAATCACACGACAAGCTGGTGTAACCTTCCCATGAACCTGCAAGACGCAAAGGGTGTGGAGAGATCTTTGCGGGTTTCTCCAACCACGGTGGTAAGGCTAAACTTGATTTTTCTGAAACCATGCAATTCACAATTCCGTGACCTGTAAAACTTGACCCCGAAAAAAATAATCCCTAAGATTATTTCCGAAAAATATATCAGGTCAACACCTCACTCGGTACTAGGTTACGATGTAAGTAAGACATCCCGCAAGCCTATCTCCGCACCCAGCGAGCCTATTCACAATGTATTGAATAACGTTTTATGTTTATATTTTCTAATGGAGAAAGATAGAATTGCTTATCACTTGATTGAGAAAGAAATTTTGGACACACAAAACATGACACTTCCTTGACAAATAAATAATTTGGAATTAATTTTTGATGATCTAAGTTGTTGTACTACTATAAATTATCCTAGTTTAACTGAGAAAGATCAAGAAGATTTTCCTGTAGTTACCTAGCCTTCTTGTTCTAGAAAATATTCTCATTTGTTCCTATCTCCTAACCATGCATGTGTTTTGGAATATATTTCAGGTTTACACAATTTAGAAGAGAAAAATAAAAATGTTGATTAGTCGACTCCAGGAGAAGAAGTAAATACACACTGCATAACACTTTCGACACAAAAATACGTATCTTACTCATGACAGGAGGGTGGTATTAAAGGAGAAGGTTTTTATGGTGTAACAATTTCTAGCATGGAGCCTACCAATTCACAATCACAACCAATCATCAATATGCTTGCAGAAAAAGTGATACCATCCAAAGAAACTACCATTGCAAATATTTCTCTTCTTAGAGAGGCATTTCACCATATTACATATTATACTCTCCCTTCTTTGTACCCTAATATTTTTGACGACTGTATTGTGAAGATAATTATTTAGGACCCTTTTCAAACTCCTGATACATGGCCAAATCTCAGTAAAATACAAAATGTTCACAATGTGCATATTGATGAAGGAGAGGATGTGACCCCTTCCCACAAACTTATTAATTTTCCGCCTTATCTACGTTGTACATGGGATGAAGGGAATGTTGTAATAAACACGTTTCTAAAGGATTATTCTGTTGATTTATTTACATACATGAATAACAAAGGTTCTTGTTGTTGTAGTAACCAATTGGTCAAGATTGACAATAAAAAATGTGATGAAACGAACAATGTTAGTGATTTCTCCCCATACATTGAGAATATATCTTGCCGAATGGTAAGATGCTCCAAGTTCGCATCAACTAGTCTCATAATCCCATATCAAGCTACCGGTTATGTGGAAACTGAGCCCAGAGAGACATTCCAAAGAAATGAGGAACTTTGGTTTTGACCGATGGTTATGTCAGGCCCTCATTATTTTGTTTTTTCCTATGGAATTAATGATACCATCAACACTAAGACTCTTCCCCAAGGTACATTCCATGAATATTTCACACATGATTCTCAAAAGACATGCTACTCTCTCGTGAACTCCCTCCATCAACCCAATGATCCTTATAGCAATTTTTTTGATAGCATTGAAGCATGGTTGGAGAGATTGTACCTAGTTAGTTTTCCCATGGACGACAACAATGTCTTCTTTTGTAAGTTGGATAGAGTTTGTAATGAGTTAATTTTTCTTATTTTCAATTTATTACTACTCCAATTTTTGTCATTGATTCTTAATGAACATGTAATTGCAGGTTTGGAGTTGCGTGGATGGCTACATTGGCACTACGATTTCAAATAGTCCTCTATTAGCTGATGTGGTGTAGAGTAGAATTAGGATAGATTAGGCTAGTATATTTTATTTACATATCTATTAATTTTGGTGTCGATTTCGATTTTCAATCAATTCGGTTGTAAATAATTAATTGCCCCTATGGGTGAGCATGCCTATTGTTTTTTCTTGAGATATACTCCACGGATAAACTCTTAAAGACTAATCAATTTTTAATCCATTTCACCCGTATTTTCTCTTTAGTTGGTTAGATCAATATAACTTTGGTTTTTGATCTTTAGCCACTTTCCTTTTTCCTTAGCTTTTTAATAAAAGATGTGTTGGATTAACAATAATCCATCAAACGAAAGAAATAAAAGGGTTTGAATGCTGATATCTTTCTGAACCTACTTTTATGTGTAAAAGGTTATTATTTGTTGGAGTACTAAGAGATGGGGGGGTGAATAAGTATGCACACTTTTTACCACTTTCAACTACAATATATAATCTTCAACTTTGTCAACAATATATCATTTATAATTGCATTCAATATATCATGAGCATGTAACCAAAAGTAGTACCATTCAACAATATCACATCGGATACAAAGTACACCAGAATTTATATGGAAACCCAAATGGGAGAAAACCACAAAATGCTTTCTTATATATATCAAGAATACATTCATAGGAAGCACCAACTTACAAATTCTCCAACACCAATTGGAAGGAGGCACCAACCCCCTGATTTAGTGTCACTATCTCTATCATTGATATACCATCATCAACCAACTGATCCACTCGCATGGATACAAAAATCATCACCAAACCATGTACATCAACCTGTATCAACCATGCATCAACCATGCACATCAAATTGTACCATACCATGTACATCAACCTGTACCATAACATGTACATCAATCATGTACCATACCATGTACATCAACCATGTACCGTCTCATGCATCAACCATGTACTATACCATGTACCATATCACATACATCCTAAGATATCATCAATGAAGTGCCTCAAGTATAACCAAGATAGCCACAATACTAATATACCAATATAGACAAGATGTGATACTAATCAATGTACCATAACATCACTAAGGTGTATTGCAACATGTACCAACATCACCAAGACATGCACCTCATACATGTACCACCATATACCAGGTGTGTACCACAACCATGTACCAACAACACAAAGATGTTTCTCTAGCATATGCCCAAATCACCATACCATGCCTCAAGCATGTACCATGTGAGCAAGATATATCAAACAAAAACCCATATACCAAGTATCCAATATGTGCCTCTAACAATGTATCATACCATCACTAAGGTGTACCATGCACAATCATGACATACCTTAAGCATGTACCATAAAAACACAATTATAAGCCTAAAAAATAACACATAAGCATACCTTCGATCATGTAGATAACTTGATACACATGATTAAAGACCTGTAGCTCTTCCTCAACTTCAACAACAAGAGAATAACATCTTCATCAAACTTTACCTCAGTCTCATGAGACTAGTTTTGGATTAGTCACAAACCCTAACTTTCAACAAGCATAACTCCTTACCTGTAACAAATAAAGGTATGAAATTTTAACCACATATACTATGGGATCTTTCTTCCATGTCCTCAAAATTTCAGGGTTTGAAACTTCTCAGAACATAAGTTATATAAAAAATGACAAACCTTCATGAATTTTATCCTATTCTAGAGAGAAAACTTGTACAACATACCACATGCTCAATATTTTATATCTGATTCCTAAACTTGCACAAAAGATACTAAAGACTGTTATATTTCCACTTCAATTGGTCTCACATAATTTGGATCCTCTATGAAGAATTTATTACTGTTTTACCCGTAACACCGATTTGAGACTAGTTTTAGGACTAACCAAAAGCCTTATCTTCCATAGAGTGTATCTCCAAAAATACAACGAGCCATAACCTAAATTTTTTACCACAGGTACCTTGCTATGTCTTCTGAACATTCTCCAATTTAATATATCTGAATCATTCTAGAAACAAATTTATAGTGAAAATGGTGAGATGACCTTTAAATAACATACCTTAGAACACATCATCACGAGACTTCATCCTCCCTTTAATTTCTCCCTTCTTCACTTCATTTTCCCTCTGAAATTTGCCTCAGATCTCCTTGGTTACCTCGGATAAGAATCACTTGATCACTTAGATAGAAATTCAATGAACTTATGTAAGTGAATGTACTAATGAGAGGCTTCTTGTTGTTGGGTATGTGTTATATTCTTTGCATGTGTGTGTGTGGGCGCGTCAGATTCGACAACTGCGTATGACAATCCCTCTAGTAGTGCTCTTTGTGTCGTGTGCGCCAGGCGCTTTCCTAGGGGGGTCCCAGGGGGGGGAGGGGAGGCATGCCCCCCCTGGTTACAGGCATTAATTTTTTTTTTGGGCGATTTTTGCTATTTTTAGTGGTTTTCTAAATTAATCTCGGATTAAGGGATTAGGGTTTTGGTATCTATGGAATTCCTAAAAACATTGTATATATTGTATGGTGAATGGTGAAATTTGATATGATGAATATAAGAAAGGTTTTCCTGGTTGAGGGTTTCTGGTATAAAATCTCTGTGTATGAGCCATTGATTAAATTATGTTTTGCTTAAGAATCTATATGCATTGCTTTACTTCACAGGTTTAAAACTTACATGTGGTATCAGAGCTCGTTTTTGGCTTTAGAGGGATGCCTTTGTTGTTGAGGGTTTGGCTCAGTCTTGATAGATCAAGTTTATCTTGGGTCTGTGATAAACCTGGGTTTAGTGGGAGCTTTTGCAGTGGTGATTTCAGTGCAGAAAGAGGAATTGCAAGCTCTTCTAGAATTGAGATAGAGAAGTTCAATGGTAAAAACTTTGAGCTATGGAAGTTGAATATGGAGGACCTTCTTGTAGACAAAGAACAATGGATCGCTTTGGATCCTGGTACAAAACCTACTGGTACACCGTCTACTAGCACATAGGCTACTGGTACACAACCTACTAGTACACAAACTACCAGTACACCACCTACTGGTACGTCGAAGGAAGATTGGGAGAAGTTGGACAGAAGGGAAAGGAGTACTATTCGACTTTGCCTGG
>ML777605.1:660655-694799 GCA_009831015.1 Picea engelmannii | reverse complement strand
CTTTTCTTGGAATACTAGTGTCCCTAAAGTCTATACGACCCTGCTATTTTATGCATGAAGATTAAATATATAGTTTGAATATGGGAAATATCCACCTTTGGTTAGATGCAGTGAAGACATCTATGCAGGTCATAGATACGTGGGATGATCAATTTGAAAAGTTTCTTTACCTAATCTTTAATTGTAGATAGTAATCATAGTTGTGGTGGAACATATACGCCTATAATATAAACTTATAATCACTCGTGAAATGAATAAAGTGTCTATCTATATTTTACTTTGAGCCCCATTCATCTCACATTAATGTAAAATATGCTACTATGATAGCTCTCGAAAATACTAGTGGGTTAAACTAATATGCATGGCATGTACTCAGTAAATCAAAGATACTCTTGTATCACCCCGCTTCTTATGCACCACATTGTACATGTAATTCTTATATGCAAATCTTAAGGGTGAGTATAATTTCAATATTAAAAGGGAAGTTGAAAGCACTATTGATAGTGTAGGAAGTACAAGTAAACCCGTCGGGGCTATGGACACTGGTTGGCAGTGGGGCCATGCTTGTATGATACCAAGGCATCTTCGTCGAGGCTATGGATGCTCGTTGGCAGCAAAGCAATGTCGAGAACAAAGAGATGAAGAACACACTTAAGTAGATGCTAGCTCAAAATGAAAAGTCAAGGCCCACGATCGAACTATAGATAATCAAAAGTATGTTGTTAATTAAAGAATTTACCACACTAATTGGCTCATTGAAAAACATATGTTAGATGAAATGTACTCTAACTTTTGGATTATATATTTCAATAATTCGACATTATTGTGGTACCCATAATTATGGAAATGCTAGATGAAATTTTATTCTTGGACTTGTCCTTCATATTAGATTTCTAATGATTGAGATAACTGGTTCGTCCAGTGTGTCGCCATTTGTTGTGGCCGTAACGACCCTCCTTTTTATTTTATAAGACAAAGAAAAGGAGTTCCCCTTTGATCCTCCCCTATTGATCCTAACTCTAAAGCCTACCCTATCCTTACTTACATCATACATTACCCTTCCACTACCCACAAAGATATGGATGTAGATACTTGGTGATTTCACACCCTTGAGGGGTTCTTTTTTGACTGCATAATACTAGGCCAATCTTTTTCGATATCCCCTTCTTACTTTGGGAATGTTGCTTGGGAATATTTTGTTGGGATCCTTTTCATCATTGCATATTGTTTTGGTACCTCAGAGATAGCATTAATTGGTCACTTCTCACCTTATCATACATCTAAGATTAAAGTGGTAGCATGGGCGATTATAAGGCCACAAATTCTTTCAAAACACATTAAAGAAATAACATACTTTAATCAATTCAAGAAATCATTTATATAAAATGAAGTAATAATAAAATGAATAAAGGCTAACCTTGGTAACAGAGCTCCCCGAAACAAGCTTCTCAGTTCTTGATATGACAGATCTAGTAACCTTTCCCTCAGAAACATTGAAATTGGTGGTGATATTGGAATTTTGGATTCAAATGTGAGGTACAATTACTTGTAATTATTCTAATATCTGAAGCATGATCTAATTCAATTTTCCTAGTTTGATCAACTTTACTATTCTCACCCCGATTCCATGTTACTAAGAATTCCTCAGTTTGAATGGAATATAATAATCTATCCTAATTGGTTTACATCAGTTGATCTTGATTGAAGTGGACATCTAACTATGCTTCCTAAACAAAAAGGTCAATACTTCATACATGATCCTCAAGAGGACATAAAGATGATTAGTTAATCTATTATGCCCCTTTCATTACCTTATAAAATAATGAATAATCTCTCTTGAACATGGATGCACTCTTCTAGTTTACATCTTTTGCTAAAGGCATAGGTATGGTCAAACCAAATAGCTTCTCCTCTCTGGTATACTTTTCAGTTTCCTTATACCTGATGTTTGTAATGAGATGTAATCATATGGAAATATATAGTGTTAGATTAAAATCACACAGGCTTAAATAAGTAAGATGAGATAAATGTTACTTGTCCTCAATCTCCTGTAAGGATGACCCCCAGTAAAATGAATGATAGCTTTTCCAGTTATACCTCTTAGATTGTAGCCTATTCCAATTCCATGATAGTTGAGATAAGAATCTTGATTTTAAAGAAATGTATGTGTATTGCTTAAAATTTTCAATATTGAAACCCATGCCAATGTTGGTTTTCATTTTACATAGAAAATGGGAGAGCTTGGAATTACAAGGAAAGGAAAATGTAAAAGAAGGACCTTAAACTAAAGAGTTCAATGGGAATCCTGTCCTAAATCTCCAATTTTATGTGAATCATAATTCAAAAAAATGACAAGAACCCAGATGTTGCAGATCACATTTCTGAAGAATGATCAATGGAAAAAATTGGCTTTTTGAATAGGATACTTGATCCATTTCGACAAATCAAGAGAAATTGTGCGAGATTCAATATTTGCGAACCTATAATTTACGAGCGTCGACCTTTGTGGAGGTGCCATATCTGCACCCAATGAGCAAGTTCACAATGTATTGATGTCCCACATTTTTTTCCCTTCGCCACGATAATGAGCATGCATGAGACAAGGGGAATTTCATTGAGCGATAATGAGCATGCAGGAGACATGAGGCATTTCATTGTGCGATAATGAGTGATCGAGCAAGAGTTGCAATACCTATCGTTTTCATGAAGGTAGACCCCTTCTCATGGTTATTCCCACTTGGGGGAACAATTAAGATTCATCAACGCCAAACACAAGAGGATCTTCACTTGTTTTTCACAAACAACAGTGTTTGTTATTTGATAGTGCAGGCTCTACTTAGAGACTCGATGGCAGTAATACACAGTCTAACCTAAGATCCATTGATATCAAAATAAATAAGCAAATTATGACCACGTCACAAAGACGAAATAAAGGGACAAAGTTAAACAACTATTCGTGTACACAAAGGATGAATTCCAAGAGGAATATCTACGTCTCCATATCAACCAACTAAACTCCTCAAGAAAATGTGAGAGGCTTATAATTAATGAACATGTTTTCCTGTCTTTGGTTGTCATCTCAGAATTTTTTTTTAGTAACAATTCCCTTCACCAACAAAGATTTAGTTTCTCACCTTCTTGAGGAGGTCAAAGTAGGAAGGAATATTATGTAAATATTTTTCTCTATTTCTTCTATAAAGGGAAAATCGAAAATGTAAAAGGGATGGGAAAAGGGGGAAGCTGTAATGTTAGTAACTGTAAATCTTCACAGTTATGGAATTCTAACAATCTTTCTTAATTTATAAAAGGATGTCTCGTGTAAAGGAGAGGGGCGGGGATTGGAGAACCGAAGTTGAGTGATGTATAATTATTTATCAGGCTTGAAGGTAGATGAGAAATATCTTTTCTTTTTATTGTATTTCTCAGATGAATTATTTCTTTGAAGGAAAATAATAGAAAGCAAATTCATGATTTATTCATACAATGATGCATTATTGTTTGTTACTTTTTGCAAATGTTTTCAATTTATCACTACTGTCAATTGTCATTTGTAAGAAATAACTATGAATGGATTATGAGCTCAGTTACATGAGCATACTTGTGGTCATCTATATGTGAATGAGTATGTTGATATGATTTAATTATGTGAAATAAGAACTATTTATGTTTTTCAAATTGAATTACATTCCTGTAATTGATTATGTTATCATTAGAATAGGACTGCACCTGCACATTACAATAGGATTGCATCATCATACTAGGATAAATTTTCATTTAGGATTTAGTCTATCTTGGATGAACTAGTCTCTCTTTAGAGAGTAATTCATATAGTTAGAGGTGACTATGCCCACATACCAATGGGAATTTCCACACCAAATGAGAGTAGGTCTGATTGGGACATGCCATAAGGAAAATCTCCCTCATGTTGACGAGGGGAATTTTCCCCGCATCAACAAGATGATATTTAGCTATTAAGTGAAGAAAGACAATGGTAGATAGTGAACAACGATAATGGTCAATTAGAGATGGAATTTACTCAATATGGTAAAATTATCTAAAAGTTCCAAAGGAATGGTGAACCAATGCTTCCTGATAGAGGCATGGAGGGAGAAGAAGATGGTTTAGAGGTGGCACTCTCTTGGGATACCAAGTTCCACCTTGGTATGTTCAAATTATTTGCCGCATTGGCACAAGGATATTTTTTTAATAATTTGTTAGCATTTCTATGCAACAACGAAATCTGCTATAAGGGCCATGTCTCAATAATGATATAGAAATGAAGCTTGAAGGGGAGCTACACCAAAATCTGTTATTAGGTTTGGGTATAGATAAGGGTCAGAGTTCAATTATTATATGCAAATGAAGCTCAAAATGGAGCTACAACAAAATTTGTTATAAGGGTTGGGTCTAGATCACGATATGGAAATGAAGGGTTGGGTCTCAATCAAGATTGCAACAATTATGCCAAAGGCGTTCTTTTAAGGGAGGGTTCTCCTCATCCTTTCATCATCTATCCATAGCGTATCAAAACATGACATATATTGGAATTTTTTTCTAGTTGTACCCAACAAGCAGGTGAAGTCTGCACGCTACTTCCCAATTTGGTTTTCTTGGCGTGTCTTCCCCTTCACTGAATCCAAACTACGATGTATTCAAAGTTTCTTCTTCATACGATGATTAGGTGCCTATTAAAATCTGTCAATGTGGCATGAAACTTCTCGTGAGGCAAAGACTACCAATTCATATGCTTGGTGTAAATTTCCATCTCTATCACCAGTTATATTTAATGACTTAGCATTCGCCAACAACAAACCCTCGGTTTCCCATTCACTAAGAGAAACCTCATGACATGCACATATGGAGACTCAAATTAGGGAAGATGGTCTTTTCCATTGTTTGCAGTGTCATAAACAAGCAATGGTAAATAATTTTTCTAGGTGTATTCTTGTAATCTATTCTTGAACATTTTGGCAGTTAGGCAAAGCGAAGAAATATAGATAAAACCCTATTATAGTATAGAGCCCACTGTTGTTGGCTCCAACATTGGCCTAATATAATTTCTCTCCTTCTTTAAATTTTTCATTTCTCTTGCTATGACTCCTTTAAATTTTTACCTCGTTGCAGGTATATCAAAGACATGTTGACCAAGGTCACCACGCAGGTCAATGAGGGGCCCTACGTTACCTACATGGGCAACATAGGGTCTAGGAATTTTTTGAAAATGGTTCACAATGGAAAAGAGTATGGAGACCTACAATTGATCTCCAAAGCCTATGATGTGCTCATGCATGTTGAGGGCTTGAGCAATCAAGAGTTGGTAGAGACCTTTGCGGAGTGGAACAAAGATGAGATTGTGATATTTTTGGTTGAGGTAACTATCGATATATTTACTATGAAGGATGATTATGGCGATGGGGATCTTGTGAATAATATTTTGGATAAGACATGAATGAAGGGGATTGGGAAATGGACTGCGCAATAGGTTATAGAGCTCTCTACTGTAGCTCCCATGATTGTTTCCTTGCTTGATTATAGGTAGGGTCTTCATGATCACGACAACTTTTTCATAATGGCATTAAAGTTAGCTACAAGGCCATTAGCAATCCACAAGCCATGTATGCTTCATCGTCTTCTTCGTCTATTTGATGGTTTCTCCCTACCATCGGTGCTATAGTTGTATAGTGCTGTAAATTGTAGTATTTTCCATTCCATTGCTTTGATCAATTTGGGTTCTACCCTCCACAGTGCAATGATTTTCATGAGTGAAAAAAGGGACGGTTGGTTTACATTTCTCAATATTTGGAATTTTTGTTGCAATTGAAGGTAATTTGCTCGTTGATATTTAGATTATTGTTTTTTTCTTTTTAATTTTCTCTTCACACCAAACTTACGTAAATGTTCTGAACGTTGCAAATGTTAAATATTTTTTATATATTTTCTTAAGAAAAATATTTAATATGCATAGATTTAAGCGTTATGCTTGAATCCCTGTATATTTCTTGGACATTTTTTGATAACTGCAATTCTAATGCACACTGAGGGTTATATGAGAAAGCCTCTGAGTTTTTGTATATTGGCATTGAGTTGCTATTAATATTCCTATACCATCAACTATTCAATGACGTGTTCCACCTCTAGACCTATGTTGGTTGTGTTCAACTCATTTCATTTCCAATCCGTGAAGCCCCATTTATATTTGGTTATAAATTTCATGCCCACCAAAGCATATTGTCTCTGTTGTTGCTGATCTCTCGTGCCACAATGATAACATCTGTGCCTATTAAGCATAGAGATACATTTGAAATCTAAGCATAGATATCCTTGTGTTTTCTTTCTTAGAGGATATAAAAGAAATAATTTCTCTATAGGATATCCAAGATGAATACATTTGTTTTTTCAGTGTAGTAACCTCTCTATGTATGTTGTTTGTTTCTGATTTTGAGTGTGGCTATGGTAAATAATGGTTATAAGAGTTTGATTCATTTGAGTAGTGGAAAATAAATAATATGGTCTTTGACTTTCATCTTTTGACAAGATGCATGCATATGTATAATATTACAATGCTTAGATTTATAATTTTTAAAATCTTCCGCCCATGTATTAAAGGTTTAATTGTTTTTTTGTGGAATCCTATAATCTCCTCCATATATTCTAATATGAAAAACTATGCAATCTAACATATTTAATGCACATAATTTTATAAGACTATTTAGGCATTAAACGAAAGACCAACATCCATTCACGATTTGGCTCTACAGAGGCTTGTTCTTTTATGTGTCATACCACATGTGTAGAAGAAATATTTTAGAGTTATTTACTTTTCCAGTTGCAGAGGCAAGGTATTTGAGCTCTCAATTTTAGGATCAAATCATTTTCCCTTCTATGTATTATGTGTGCAACATCTAAGTCTCAGAGTCTACAAGAACAAAATAAGACCAATGCATGATTCAAAGTTAAATATAATTAAGAATGGGCCACTTTCAACAATATGAGATTAATCCTATTGATTCAGATTATTGGAAGGGCCAACCGCAAAATCAACCATTAACTTTTCCATTGATCTCTCCGATAAACTTACTCTATAATCAAGTTAAGTCTTAACCCAATTGTAAATTAGGATCATCGTAGTGCCCATCGAAGACCATGATGTGGATGTCAAGGATGACAGGATCATCATAGAGGACAACAAAGCCCGGTGTGGATGTCGGGGATGAAGAGGTGAGTACAATTTTATTTTCTTTGTCCTATCTTTTTTCCAACAAAGTATTGTCACTTTAATGTCCACATGTTGTTGACAAATCTATCTTCATTTTAGTGGCCACTTGTTGTTGACAACTTATGTTTTACCATGTTTCACTGTTTACTTTAGGCCCCACATGATGTGGATTCCATGGATGAAGATAGTGGGTACAATTTCTCTTTTTCATGTACTCTTTCCAGCAAAGCATGTTCACTTTAGTGGCCACATGTTGATGACATATCTCTCTTCACTTTAGTGGCCAAGTGTTGTTGACAACTCCTTTTTTACCATGTTTTACTATTTACTTTAGGTCTCGCATGATGTGGATGCCAGGGATGAAGATGATGGGTACAATTGTTTTTCTTTGTCCTGTACTCTTTCTAGCAAAGTATTTTCACTTTAGTGGTCACGCGTTGCTGACAAATATCTCTTCACTTTAGTGGCCATGTGTTGTTGACAACAATTTTTTAACCAAGTCATAGTGTTTACTTTAGTAACCACATGTTCTTGACTGCTCTCTTTTTTAACCATGTTTTATTGTTTTGAAAAATGAAGTTAGCAATACTTGTTGCTATGCCATTGTATATTTTATTTTTGATTCGAAACTCTCTTGTACTTTTCATGTTGCGATGTAGAGTCACCCTTTGAGATTCACGCCCTTGAGGTGGGTTTAGATGCTATGTATAATTTTATAGATGCACCCACCACAGAACTGGGAACTGTTGCATATCCATCTTTTGATGAGCTTACATATGAGGTAGATTTTGTTTGACATATATTATAATATTTGATGGTTACTATTTTGTTTTCCCTTGACATTTTGTAAAACATTTTTGTAATTAGATTATGTAGGTTTTCACAGTTCCTCATAATGTTTTTTTAGATTTCTGAATAATAAACTATATATAAAGTTTTTGAAACATCTGACGTTTCGAGTGGACACTCCACCCATCATCTGGGACTATTGAAACAATGATATATTTGAAAAGAATACCGAGAAAAGGGATATTTAAAAGTAAAAAATAATAAAAACGTTGAGGAAATTGAATATAAATAGTCGTTATATAATTAGCAATATAATTATTAATTATAAAAATTAATTGTTGTAATTATTAAATATAAAATTATTTAGCCATTGTAATTATTAAATATAAAAAAGGTATAAACAATTTAATAGAGTTAAGGGAATTAAAATGTGAAGGATTTAATAGAGTTAAGGGAAATGAAATTAAAATTGAGATAAGAGAATGATGACAAGAATACATTAATGAAACTAGAAGAATAAAAAGTTAACTAATTATTAATAATTAATAATATAACAATTAATTAATGCTAAGAAAAGGATAAATAAAACTTTATGAGATGAAAAAGGAATGGATATAAAGAGAAATGAAAGTACTAGGAAAAATTGAAATCATAGTTATAATTAGATACCAAGAATGATGGAAGAAGATTAAATTAATGGTATAAATGGAAATTTAAAAGAATTAAATTAATGGTGTAAAGGGGAATAAAAAAGAAACTTATTAAAATAATTAATAATTAATAATTAGAGGTAAATTAATGATGATGCGGATAAGGGGGGAAAATGAATACATTTAGGAGATGATGAAAACAAAGGTGAAAGAAACTAGGGAATTGAGTATCAAGGATTAAATTAGAACAACAAAGAAGGGGGGGGTTGCAGGGGAGATGTAGATTAGAAAAATGAAAATAAGGAGACGGGCGAGGGGAGAGGAGGGGGGAGGGAGCGGACCAGAGGAAAGAGAAACAAATCAGGTTGGTTTCCTAAGGTGATATATGATAGGCTTCCAGGATTGGATTATTTTATACCCATCCTCACGATCAAAGTTGTTAGGATGTTTTTCAATTTCTAAGGCTTCGCGAATGATGCATGAAGAGTAATAGGGTTCTGAGGCCAAGATTATGGTTTGGTCAAAACAAATTAAATTTTTAGATTTGGAAGAGTGTTCGAGTATAACTGATTTTGAGATGCGATTGTGGGTTGTGTCATCTACGTGATCTTTGAGACGAGATTTGAAGGATCTACCAGTTTGGCCAATATATGATTTGCCACAGGAGCAAGGAATTTGGTAAACTCTTGGGCCAAGAATTGGGTCAGATTTATCTTTGACGGATCTGAAGGATTGTCTGAGGGTCTTGGAAGGCTTGAAGAAGGTTTTGTTGTTCTTTTTTGTGAGAATTTTAGAAATGTGATTAGTAGTGCCTTGGATGTAAGGAAGAGAAATAAGGGTAAGGGGAGGGGGGGGGGAGGAGGAAGGGGGTGATTTGTTTGATTTAGGATTGAGGGCTAAACCAAAAGATTTATTTATTTGGGAGATGATGTAACCATTGGACAAAAGGGTCTTGATTAGGTGGGATTTTTATTTCTTAAAGAATTGGGGGTCAGAGATTCAGATGGTTCGAGTAACTAGAGTTTTGAGTATAGAATTTTTTTGAGTACGATGATGATGTGAATGGGCATGAAGGTATCTATCATTGTGAGTCTTTTTTTAATAAACTTGGTGGCTAAAGGAACCATTAGAGAGGTGAGAAATGAGAACATCTAAAAATTGAAGGGAGTTCTCCTTTTCCAATTCCACCGTGAATTGGATATGGGGGGGAATGCCGTTCAAATGGTTGAAAAAGGAGGCTAGCGAGGAGAAGCCATGAGGCCAGATGACAAAGGTGTCATCAATGAATCTAAACCAAAATTTAGGTTTGGGCTGAAAGCTATTAAGGGCTAAGGTTTGAAAATGATCCATGAAAATTTTAGCTACCACGGGGGATAAGGAAGACCCCATGGTTGTATTTTTGGTATGTTCATAGAAGGTACCTTTGAAGGTGAATAAGGTAGAGGTTAGGAAGATTTCAATAAGGTGAAGGGTTTTTGGGTCCACCATCTTGGATATGAGGTATAATTCTCTGGGGACATGAATCTTCATAAATAAAGAGACCACATCAAAACTGATCATTAGGTCTTGATCATCAAGTTGAAGATCGAAATTTTTATGAATAAAATCGGATGACTCTTTTATGAAGGAGGAATTTTTTCCAGTAAAGATTTTAAGTTTTCCATCTAAATAGTGGGCAAGGGCATAAGTGGGGGCACCAATAGTGCTGACTATAGGTACGAGGGAAATGTTTTGTTTGTGATTTTTTGGCTATCCGTAAATCCTCAGGTTTTTTGGTTTATGAGGAATAAACTACTTTTAGATGTTTGGGTTCAGGGAGGAAGATTTACTGGCTTTGGTGACAAGGCTGGTGATGGTATTCAGGCAGTTTTTATCTAGAGGTTTGTAAGAGGAGGAAATAAGGTATTGTAGTTTGGATTCATAGTCTGAGGTATTCATGATGATTGTAGTGTTACCTTTATCAAATTTAATATAATGATGTTTGGGTTATTATTAAGAAGTCGAATATACTTAAATTCATCTTTAGTTAGGTTAGGTTTAGGAGGTTTGGAAAACCTAATAATTCTACCGCAATATTGCCTGATTTCTTTCGCCTCATGAGGAGGAAGGTGGTGCATTACTGATTCAATTGAGATAACAATATCTTCAATAGGAATATGTTGAGGAGTATATGTTGAGGGGTAAGGGAGAAATTAAAGCCTTTTTCTAAAAGACGAAGGGAGGGGGGATTAATAACAGAAGAGGATAAGTTATTTACTGTGGAGGGAGAATGAGGATTGAGGCCATGGGGTGGAGGAATGTTGATTATATATATTGATAAGGGGGCACACCCCAAGTTTGTATTATCCGAGGAGGTTTTGGCACCATGTGAATGATTATACAAGGAGGTTGTTGCGCCATTTGAAGGATACAAATTTTAATAATGGGAAAGGAGGAAGTCGAGGATTTGTTTGTAGTGGGAAAGGGATCAAGAGGGATTGAGATAAGGTTTAGCATTGAGTGTGGAAGAAGAAGGAGCGGTTTATAAGCAGCGATGGTGAATTAGGATAAAGGTTAGGGTTTGAGACTAACTATAAATTAAGCGACTTAGGGTTAGTGTTGATAATGTATGAATTCAAGGAGGAAGGAGGGTCGAAAGTAAACACCTATTCGAAGGAGGCTCATTTTTTTAATGTCAAACTGCCACGAAAAAAGACCCAAACCCGCCATGGCCTACACTTAATTCCTAACGGGTAAAGTCTACCATGATTTATCTTACTCAACAACAATAAGCCAACCATGTCAATGCCATATAATGGTTGAGTGCAACCCATTGCAAAATAATGAAAATATGAAAAAAAAGGTCAAAGTTAAATGCATATATAAATATGAAATGGGTCATGATGTTGAGGCCATTTGGTATAGTAAAATGCATGCTCAAAAAAATCCCAAACCACAATCACTCAAACGATCAAGCAAACCTAAAATGAAATCATCAAACGATTATTTTCACAAGTTGTGGTTTATCTTTTCCCCTTTCTTTTTGAGGTTGAAGGTCAGGTTGTATCCATGGTTGCTTAGTACTCCAAACTACACACCCTTAGACTAAAAACTCTTGCCCACAATCAAACTCCTTTCAACTGGCAGTCACCATGAATGAATGGTCAAAATAATTGGTAAAGCTTGGCTCGTCACCATGAATGAATGATCAAAATAATTGGTAAAGATTGGCTCTTCTTTAGCTTCCAAAGAAAAGGAGCCAAGCTCAAACATATAGCTTAATTCCCACACTCCAACCACTATATTCAAGTGCACTAAGCTCAAAGAGATGGATATGGTTGCATGAATTTGGATGTTTGAGTATTCCCTTGCCAAATCAACATTAAAAATCTCCGCATTGAGTGCATAGCATGAGGCAAATACAACAAAGAAAATGAAACATGGAGCTAGGTAAAAAATACAATGGTTTGCCCATTTCATTGTCCATTGTTGGATATAAGAGGATGGTCGCGATTCAGTCACTTGCATCAATGTCACAATACATATACTATAATTCCTCCATCGAATTCATTTTCAAGGTGTATATCCTTGCTTGGTCATGCACATGGATATATTTGGATGATAAACCTTTAATATAAACTGTAATCCTTATGTAAATGATTTGCATTGGTGGTCTCAACTTATGTCTTTTTCACATTGCATGTAGGTATGAGAATAAGAATTGAAACATAGAATCACTTTATTGGCTTGTTAACTGTGCTTTGTGAAAAATGAAAATCAACACAAGTTAGTTAGGGTATGGGTAGAATACAAGCCACATAAGCATCATAAATACATCCACACAATTGAGTTCTTTCAAAATATGAAAATATGATTGTAGAAGCCTGAAATGAGAAAATGTGCAACATAGCTATATATCATTACTACTATACAAAACCATCATAATGCAAGGACTAATGATGAATTTGTTATTTCACATTAGCAAGCCAATCATTCCACATAGAATTTCCAATAACATAAGCAACCATAAGAAATGGACAATACATCGATACATCAAAAGTAGTCACCAGTATCATAATGAAACCACTATGAAATGATCATAGTTTTTATCACAAGTGTGTTCTAGATTCTACTTTGCCTTCTCCTTGTCTTATCTCTTGATGAAGTGTTGGTATGCAAACAAATTTAGTGTATGAGGTGGTTTCATTAGTGTAATATATATTTGTATATTTGGAATGAATATAATGTATAAAATATGGTTGGAGACCTTTTCCATCAAGTTCTTGTCTTTTGTCGTGTATTGTGTTCTATTTCTTAACAATTACATATGCATGTGAACGAACAAATCTCATGGAAATGGACCAATAATAAAAATAAAATTAGAACTACCAACATCATAAAATCAAATGCAATGACACGAGAATGGACTTGATGGACCTGGTGGCTCGCTTTTCAGCTTCATTTGAAAAGAAATGATAGATGGTACAATAATTTGGTCGGCCATAATCTTTGCCATGTCCTACCACTCGAATATCGCTATAAAATCGGTGGTACAAGGGCTGAATCGTAGCTCGGTGATCATACATTTCGGTTTTGTATTAAACGATAATAAACAAAAGCCTGCTTACATTCACATACAGTTGTACTGAGTGCAATCACATGGAGAGGATTCCATGAATCGTTACGTAGTCTCTCTCACCAGAAACTTTTCACAAAGCACGGCCTCAAAGGCGGCGTGGCAGCGATGCAAAAGTATGCAGAGAACATCGGTTTCATGTGCTACCAGGTCTAGTTTCATATAATATCCAATATTCTGTGTTTGTTTTCATTCACGTTCTGTGTATTTGGAGGCGTAGACAAGTTGATGTCTCGTAGTTTCGAACAGATGAGAGGAATAGCGTAAACATTTGAGCATACGACGTATGTTAAAAGCGTCGGTGTGACAACAGCTCTATACGATGCCTCATTGGAAGAAAAGAAGGGGAGATTATATTTTTTACAAATTTACAGTTAGGAGGATTATGCCTCTTTACCTAGAGCATACTCAACAGCCGTGTCACTTGGTTGCTTGGCACATCAAGAATACTTGGTCGGGACTATGCCTCTTTACCTAGAGTATACTCATACTCTGTTCTAGGCTACCGATGAATCACACTCCTACTCTAATGCAACTCTTGCTTACTTAGACAATTGTTAACACAATTTAATACTTAGTCTTATTTAAGCATGTATCCATGAACATGACAATCCAATAGAATGAGCAGGACAAACCATGCCTAACACCCGACTAAGTCTTTGTTATTGAGAAACAATTACAACATGAGCACTATCAGCTCGGTTTACAACATGGAAGAGTCAAATGACTCGCCTCACCTCACCAAGAAACTCAAGAACAAATAGGTTCCACCAAGACTTTCTATCGCAACTGTCTTTGCAACCTTTTGCAGTGCACCTCAGACATGCCCACAACCGCAGAATTGTTGTCCCTTTGTTTCCGTAAACTTTCACCAAGCTAACATAGATTTCAGTTCCGTCTCACACATGCCTCCACATACATGCATTTTCGAACTTCCCCAAAACCTTCCAAAATGTCCAACTCTTGGCTACTTGTCTTCCATCTTGGCAACTCTGTTTCAGTTCATTATCGTAAACTTGCCTCAGACTTGCTCTCCAAATCTATTGCCAAAAATGCTCTATGCCTCCTTTGGTTGTGCGTCCTTGCTTTTATATGGAATTGAAGAATCACTTATGTGACAACATTGCATCTCTTGAGTGTGTTGCACCCCTTTGCGAATCCACACTCAACCAACTCATTGTGCCCTCCTGTGGACCTGGTGCACCCATCCAAAGCCCGCGCACCCATCAACCATTCATTTCTTGGACCGATGCGTCCCTTTCCTTGTGAGCTCTCCGTTTTGAATGTAGTGAATCCTCGTGGGTGTGCTGATGGAGTCATCCAACCTCTCCGATGCGCCCATGTTGTCGAGGGAAGACAAGTCCACTCCTTGGGCATGCTCCTAAGTCATTCTGCCCTTTCCCAAACACAACCCAAGTCTCCACCAATCATTCTAAGGAAAGTAAGTTGTGTTCCCCCTCGGTGTTGCACACCACCATTGTGTGCTCAAGGTGATCCTACTCAAACCCAAACGTCTTCGTTCGCCCAATCGATCAATTCTTCCTTGTGCTCTTTGTTCGTTCCATCATCAAATCTTCCTAAGGAGCGTGCACGGTTATTGGGTGTCATGGGAGACCTTACATCCTCCCCCACTTCAAGTTGTTTCTGTCCCCAACAACATCCGTCGATTTCCATGGCATCTTTGCCCATCTTCGAACCTTGTCACCACTCAACGATTGTTGTTTCCTCAACCACTATCGTCAAGGAAAAAATTCCCTTAGGAATTTTCGTGAGTCTACAAAGTGTCATTGAATTCTAACTTGCTTTCGTTTCCATACTTCGGTCTGTCTACACATGCTTTTGTGTGTTGGATCCCCTTGGGACTTCCGATAATTGGGTAGCTAATTCAATCGTCGTGCCTCTTCCTCAAGAACTCACATCTTCACATTCAAACATTCATTTTTGTCTACAAACTCATTACATCTACAACTCTTCATTTCCTCCAATCTGTCAAGTCACCCACTACGTTCTCAACAGTTTTCACCAAGGCACCTTCTCAAGGTGCCCCATTGGCCTCACCGCCTCCCACCAAGACAAAAAGCCAACATGATGTAGGCTATTTTGAAGGTGGAGGGGGATGTATGCTTGGGCCATCTCCCTCCTCTCCAATGCATTGCAATGTGATTGATGAAGTGTCACCATACTTTTGTGTCATGTGCATAAGCAACAATACACTCGAACTGATCTTGCCTTCACACTCTTCCATGAGTCATTCTAGGTTAGGGTCACATGACTATTCACCATGTCCAAGTTCACTAGAGGAGGAATTAGATCCTTCCTTGGTTCTCTTCCATCGAGGTTGTTGTGTCTCCCTCACGTCTTATTGGTTCACATATGGTGTCTACTCCTGTTCAATGAACTACTCTGGCATCTTCATCTTTGTGACTTCCTTTGATTTTCGTTGCCACTCATTAACTTCCAAACAGAAATCAACCAATCCATCCACTATCTTAGCCAAATATCCACATATCTCTTCAACATCGGTAAGCCTTTGTTCCACTGACATGAGCTTCCTTTTTTTTTTTGCGTTATAGTGTCCAACCATCACCCACATCGTCCAATTTTGTCTCTACAAGGTTCTTTCTTTGGTGGTCCGCAACAACCACATACAAGGAAGACATCTGTGTGCCCTCTTCCTTCCTCCTTATGGTAGGAATCAAACATGGGGTCTATCTTGAGAAAAATGACCAAATTGTTCATGCGAGGAATCAATGTTGCATTTTCCTTCCTTATGAACTCTTTTCCTAACACAACTTCAAAATTGTCCATGGGAACAACAATGAAACTCATCTTTCCAGTCACCAAGCTTCAATGAGATGTCCTTGGCCACACCAACAACTCTTTCCATGCCCGCATTGAATGTCTTGAATGTTTTATGCGTCGGTTTAGGCTACAACCCAAGCCTCCACACCATGTATTCCTTCAATAAGTTATGAGTCGCCCCATTGTCCACCATGGATAACAATGACTTCCTGTTGAGTTCGACCTACACATAGAAAAGTTTTGTCTCGTCTTTCTCTTGGCTCTCTGTGGATTCACCCTCCATGATAGCATTCAAGACCCGCAAGACTCCAACAGATGGATTGTTTGCCTTCTCCAAAGCATTCAACTTATGTTTCAAAGGAAAATTCTTCGCATAGTGCTCCTTTGCACAAATCCAACATGAAATCGATTTCTTCCCTTTCGTTGCATCCATTTATTTGGCATTATCTTCATTTCCCTTGTATGACTTTGTATTTCCCTTGTCATTCTTTTTCCTCTTCCATTGTTGCTACTTTTGACCTTGGGCGTCCTCACTGTTCCTAGGACCTATATTCGATTCACCCTGAAAGTCCAATAATTTGTTTGTTGCGATAGTCTTTGTTGCAATTGTCTGCATGTTCTGCCATTGCAACTCACTCTGCACCCACATTTGAAGACCATTCATGAAGTGGAAAAGTCTGTGTTCTTTCAATATATCTTTGATCTCCAACATGAGCCCTCTGAACTCCTTGATGTAGGATTGGATATTACCAGTGTGCTTGAGAGACAACAAATGACTCCTTGCGATCCATGCTTGGTTCCCCATACCAAACTGTGCCTTCAAGGCTACCTTCATCTCTGCCCAATTTTTATTTTTTCAACAGTTCTCCTAGCTGTTGAGTCTTCCAATCAGTTCCTCCACCAAAGCTTAGTAGTTCTTGTCAAGAACATCACAACAACGTTCAACTTGGCTTCGTCCGAACTCCCGTTCAAATGCTCTAAGCACTACTCAATGTCCCAATAGAATTTTCCCAACAACTTAGCATTGTGAATTCCATCATATGGTTTGGGTTTCTTTATCTTGATCCTCACCGGCATGACAAAAAAGCTCTTTCCGTTCGCCAAATCTCGTTTCAACAATGTGATGGTGTCATCTTCGTCCTTCAACTTTTGTGTGACCATGGCAAGTAAGTCCTCCATTGCCTTGAGTCTATCCTGAATGTCGTTCATCAAGGTGTTGGTCATTAGATCTGCTATTGACTGGCACTCTTGAACAACTTGGTTAAACCCACTTTTCATCTTTTCCATCTCAGTCTCCATTAGGTCAACTTTCTCACCATGTTGGCACAATGCATCTGTCATATGCTTGAAAATCCTCTGCAAGATAATGATTCATTCCTTCATTTTGTTTGGCTTGGGCTCCCTCTCGGTGTCATTGTCATCAACCATGGATGGCCCTCCAAGTGTTAGGGTCCTAACCCGCACATAGGTAGAACAATATATTCAGATGTAATAAAGGTCAATATTAATAAGGCCTTTCAATAAAATAGAATAAGGCAGATGTAAGAAGACCTAATAGAAGCTTCCGCTTCTAGAAGGATCTTCCTCTAGATGCTTCTTTTTAGTATAAATAGGAGTCGAGGATATGAGAACCCTAGCTTGGATATTATTGTAATAGATCTCTGCTCAATTGAAGGTTTCCCCCTCGAAGAGGCCCATGAACATTGCTTTCAGATTCAAAGTGTTATTTCTGTTATTATTCTCTTATCATTTCAGTGCTATTGTGGTGAATGTTCTAGTTATATTGTTGTTATTATGCCAT
This sequence comes from Picea engelmannii, assembly GCA_009831015.1. NCBI lineage: Eukaryota > Viridiplantae > Streptophyta > Pinopsida > Pinales > Pinaceae > Picea > Picea engelmannii. The sequence continues at coordinate 676,926 of ML777605.1, read as the reverse complement.
TTCTAGCATTTTATTTTTGTTCAACATACATTTTATATCTGGTATATTACAAGTGGTATTAGAGCACTTTCCTCGGCAAAAAAGTGTGGGTTAAAATTATTTTTCAGGGTAGAGATGTATTCCAAAGTCTTTAAGCCACAAAGATCTGTCGTTACGCGCATAAACCCGTAGTTGAGGGATTCATACACTCATGAAATACAAGTGGTACTTAAGCGCACATCTGTTGGCCACCCTTGTAACCCCTGTTGGTACTTTTTCGAGTGGTAGCGCATCAGACAACACCTGTGTACATATCGACCTAGATTATCTGAAGTCGTCTTTAGATAAACCGATCGGCTGCCTGATTGCTATAATGTCACCGAGAAAAACACTCGGGAAGATACTCTCTAGTACCTGGGTAGTCAGGTAGTACCGCTAAGGGTACGGTCTATCCTCCTTAGTTAGTGCCCTGAGATATTGGGCTGAGTACTATTGTTGGACCCTGCACATATATCAGAGAGCTATAGCACAGGACAAACCCTTGCCTGTAGAACCCTTGAATACCTAACCCTTGGGGACAGAAACATAAACAAATTAAAACAAACAAGATCTATTGCTGCGCAACTGTGTTCGGGTTGCCAAGTAAATACACATTTCTTTCTGATTAAGCATTTGGGCATTTCCTCTCTGAATTATTCTTCAGACTAGAGTATAACTCCGCAGGTGTAAAAAAAAAAAAAAAATTGGAAATTTTTTCACCATTATTTGACACCTAATCCATTGGATTCATCTCTTCGCCCTTATCACATTCATCCATATAATTTTTCGGCAAATTTTTTGACCCCGCCCGCCCCTTTTTAGTTCCACCATCCTCATGGCCCATACCTGTAGCCAATACTTGGAAGCTCGCTTCAACACCTTGTAATCTGGTCTCATCGAAACCCAACAAGAAGTGAAACAACTCAGTGCCAATGTTGTCGCCATCAATACAACCATGCAGTCCTCAATGGAGGAAATCAAACAAGACCTCACCACCCAGCTTGAGTCAGTCTTTTCGACACTCTGCACCAAACTGCATATCCCTACATATAACCCTTCCTCTTCCTCACCTCCACATACTGAAGGTGACCATTCCTCTAATTCCCATAACTTTCAGAACCATCACTTTTAACGTGACCTATGCCTTCCGCGGGTGGATGTGACCAAATTTGATGGCTCGAACCCCACTGGTTGGGTAACCCAAATGGAACATTATTTATCTTTATACGGCATTACAAATGACTTGGCCAAACTCCAGTATGGTGTTCTCCATCTAGATCAAGAACGATGGCAATGGTGGCAATGGAGAAAAACTTCTCGTCAAAGGTATATTGCTTGGACACACTTTGTGGAAGAGATTTATGAATGCTTTGACATTGACACCAACCATTTGGGTTGTTTGACAAAGTTGAAACAATTAGGAACAATGGAAGATTTTATAGCTACCTTTGAGCGACTGGATTTTAAAACAGAGGGCATGTCTGATGCCTTTTTCCGAGAGTGTTTTATCAGCGACATCAAGGATGAGATTCAGGCCCATGTCCTCATGGCTCGGCCTCAGAGTTGGGTGGAGGCTACTAAATGAGCTAAAGAAGAACAACATGTTGTATCTTCTCAAAACCGAAAACCCTCCTTTATCCCTCGCCCTAAACTAATAAATCCCACTACTCACTCTGCTCCACTAAAGATCCAAAAATTGACTAGGGCGGAAATGGATGAATGCCAACTCAAAGGCCTTTGTTATAACTGCGATGACAAATATTTTCCAGGCCATAAGTGTAAAGAAAAAAATATTTTTATGGCCATCTCTGAGGATATTTCAGAAGAGGATGTAGAAACTCCCCTTGTGTCTAAGTCACCTGAATCCACCGACATAACCCCTCCCTCAGACCCTCCCGAAGTAGAACCTGTAATTTCCCTCAATGATCTCACTGGCTTCTCCACTCCCCAAACCCTCAAGCTAATCAGTTACATCAAGCATAGGAAGGTCATCATTCTGGTTGATAGTGGCAGCACCCATAATTTTATTCATCGCTGCATTTCCCAAGAAACTCATTGCTACATCCATGCCGTCAATAATTTCCAAATCATCATTTCCAATGGTGGTTCCATGAAATGTGGAGGGCGTTGTGAAAATGTGTGTCTCCAAATTGGTGACTACCACCTGAAATCCCATATGTTTGATATCGACATGGGAGGTTGTGACATTGTGTTGGGTACAGACTGGCTATGGACTTTGGGTCCCATTCTCATGGATTTTAAATACTTAACCATGCAATTCGACCAAGAGGGAAACCAATATAAGTTCCAAGGCATCACCGCCGGTTCACTTGAGATCATTAGTTCCCATCGCATGGAAAAGATGCTAAAAAAAGGTCATTCTGGTGTTATCGCCCAACTCCATGCCATACAAGCAACAGAGACACCCTCGGTCCCGCAAGACCTCCAAGCCATCCTTTCTAAACATCAATTAGTCTTTTCCACTCCTCAAGGACTCCCTCCTTCCCGTGGTGTTCATGATCATTTCATTCGCATTGTACCTGGAATCCTTCCTCCCAATATCTGTCCGTATCGTCATCCATTTTCCCCAAAAAATGAAATTGAGAAAATGGTCCAAGAATTCCTTAATGCAGGCGTTATCCACCCTAGTACGAGCCCCTACTCTTCTCTTGTGGTCATGGTCTTGGAGAAAGAAGGTTCTTGGTGAATGTGTCCTAACTTCCATGCCCTCAACAAACTTACCATCAAAGATAAATTCCCCATTCCTATCATTGATGATCTCCTGGATGAATTGAGTGGCGCTCAATTATTCACTAAACTGGATCTTTGTTCAGGCTACCACCAGATACGTATGAAAGAGGTAGACATTCCCAAGACTACCATTAGAACTCATGAGGGCCACTATGAGGTTTTGGGCATGCCCTTGGCTTGTGTAATGACCCCTCCACCTTCCAAAGCCTCATGAATCATGTCTTCCGTCCTTTTTTCTACCATTTTGTCTTAGTTTTCTTTGATGATATCCTCATCTATAGAAAAACCTGGATAGACCATCTTGCTCACGTGGATCGAGTTCTCCATCTACTCTCTCAACACCAACTTTTCCTGAAACAGTCTAAATGTGCTTTTGGCGCCTCAAAAGTAGAATACTTGGGTCATCTGGTTGGCAAGGATGGCGTCAGGGTGGATCCTAAAAAGATTGAAGCTATGCAAGACTGGCCTCACCCAAAGAATCTTAAGAGATTGCATGGATTTCTGGGCTTAAAAGGGTATTATCGCAAGTTTGTTAAGAATTATGGGAAGATTGCAGCACCTCTCACTGCTCTCCTAAAAAAGAACTCTTTCACTTGGACTCCAGACGTTGCTCAAGATTTTCAAACCTTGAAGATGGCCATGTGCACCACTCCAGTCCTCGCCCTTCCCGATTTCACAAAGACCTTTGTGTTCGAATGTGATGCCTCAAGGAAAGGAATTGGTGTTGTCCTTATGCAAGAGGGTCTACCTTTGGCCTTTACCAGCAAGAAACTATCTGAAATAAATCTGGGCAAATCCATCTATGAAAAGGAAATGTTGGCTATTCTGCATGTCGTTGATTTGTGGCGCCCTTATCTATTGGGGCAACGTTTCCAAATTAATACAGACCATCAAAGCCTCAAGTATTTTCTAGAACTATGCATTTCCTCCCAAGAACAACAAAAATGGGTGACTAAGCTCTTTGGATATGATTATGAGATCATTTACAAGAAAAACAAAGACAATGTGGTTGCGGATGCACTTTCCTGCAAATATGAAGATGAAGGATCCCTTTTTTCTCTTTCATTCATTGTACCAGATTGGCTCTAAGCCATTCGCTAGGAATGGCTACAAGATCCCAAAAGTTCACAGTTGATCCAACAATTGTAGGTCAATGCTCCATCTTCCCCAGGGTACTCTTGGCTCCATGATGAACTTCGATACAAAGGCCGTTTGTATTTAAGTAAACAATCAAATCTTAAATCCATGGTATTTTCTGAGCTTCATGCTACACCCACAGTAGGGCACTCCGGGTTCACCAAAACCTATGACAGGGTCAAACGCTCCTTTTTCTGGGATGGTATGAAATAGGAAATTCATGATTTTGTCGCTGAATGTGATGTGTGTCAATGCAACAAGGGAGAAACAGTCAAATATTCGGGCACAGTACAACCGCTCCCAATTCCACCTGCTATTTGGAAGGATATTTCTATGGATTTTATTACTATCTTACCCAAATCGGGAAATAAATCAGTCATCATGGTGGTTGTTTATCTCCTTTCCAAGTATTCTCATTTCTGTGCCCATCAACACCCATTTACAACATCCACGGTGGCTCAAATTTTCATGGATCAGGTCTTCAATCTTCATGGCATGCCACACTCTATTGTTTCTGATCGCGACCCAACTTTCACAAGCAATTTTTGGCAAGAACTGTTCAAGATACAAGGCACCGAATTGCATCTCAGCACAACTTATCATCCCTAGACTGATGGCCAAATGGAAGTTGTCAACAAGTGTTTGGAAACATATTTGAGGTGTTTTTCCTCGGAAAAGAAAAATCAGTGGGCTCAATGGTTACCCCTAGTTGAATGGTGGTACAACACTTCATAACATACAACTACACACATGACTGCTTTTGAAGCGGTATATGGACATAAGCCACCTTCAGTTCTCTCATACTTATCGGGTGCCTCGAAGGTCCATGCGGTTGACCTAACACTTACAGCTCAAGAGGCTATTCTCCATACCCTCAAAGAGAATTTGGTCATGGCACAAAATCGCATGAAGAAACAAGCAGATCAAGGTTGCTCTGAACGTCAATTTGCATAAGGGGATTAGGTGTTCCTTGGACTGCAAACTTACCTCAAGGCCGAGCATTGTCAGAAGATAGCACCCAAATTTTATGGTCCTTATACCGTTCTCAAGCATGTGGGACAAGTAGCCTATCAGTTAGCTTTGCCCATCCATTCGAAGCTACATCCTGTTTTTCATGTTTCATGCTTAAAGAAGGTGATTGGAGCTAAGTGCCAAATTCAAACCAACCTTACAGAGTTAGCTGAAGAAGGATCCATTTGGCTACATCCAGAAGCATTTTTGGACCAGCGTGAGCGTCGCCTACGTTAGAGAACCATCAAGGAAGTGCTAGTCCAGTGGAAAGATACAACTCCAACAGATGCCACTTGGGAACCAACTACCATTCTGCAATAATTTCCTCATCTTAAGCCTTGAGGACAAGGCTGTTTTTAAGGGGGAAGACATGTTAGGGTCCTATCCCGCACATAGGTAGAACAATATATTTGGATGTAATAAAGGTCAATATTAATAAGGCCTTTCAATAAAATAGAATAAGGCGGATGTAAGAAGACCTAATAGAAGCTTCCGCTTCTAGAACGATCTTTCTCTAGATGCTTCTTTTTAGTATAAATAGGAGTCGAGGATATGAGAACCCTAGCTTGGATATTATTGTAATATAGCTCTGCTCAACTAGAGCTTTCCCCCTTGAAGAGGCCCGTGAACATTGCTTTAAGATTCAAAGTGTTATTTCTGTTATTATTCTCTTATCATTTCAGTGCTATTGTGGTGAATGTTTTGGTTATATTGTTGTTATTCTGCCATTTCTAGCATTTTATTTCTGTTCTGCATACATTTTATATCTGGTATATTACACCAAGTATCTTCACTTTACTTGCGAAGGGTTCGTCCAACGCACCCAAGAGTTCGTCTCAAGACTTCTTCAAAATTTTGCGCTCAACTTTGTGGTTACTTCTGCGGTCAAGTTTGTGACAGTCCTACGTTCGTCTTCCTTTCCCAAGAGCTTCATTCATCCTCATAACTATGCGCTTGGCATACTCAAGGGGTGTGCTCGAGTCTACTCACAAGTCACGAATTTCGTTCGCAACTTGGTCATGTCACAACCCACCAAGTTTGTGCTTAGGTTACCTCTACGATGGGTCAATTCGTCGAACCCTAACCAATCTTGTGCCCATATTGCTTCACCAAACAAGTGCACCCCTCCCCCCCCACTATTCTGACTGCATTAGTGGTGAATAGACAAGTTTGATATGATACCACCTGTCATGACCCCATAGGATTCTTGATCAGATATTGCGATCGTTCACCTCCTAAGGGCATGCAACACTGCAATGGTTCTCACTTGTTTTCTTGGCACACCAATAATACTTCGTCTAGACTACACCTCTTCACCTAGAGCATACCCATATTTCTTTCTAGGCTACCGACGAGTAACACTCCTACTCTAGTGCAACTCTTTCTTACTTAGACAATTATCAACACAGTTTAACACTTAGTTTTATTTAAGTGTGCATCCATGAACATGATAATCCAAGAGAACAAATGTGGGACAAAAATGAAGACAAAAAAAAAATAGTAAGGGTGGCACAAACCATGCCTAACACCCACCTAAGTCTTTGTTATTGCGAAACAATTACAACATCAACACTATCGGCTCAGTTTACAACATGGCAGAGTCAAATGACTCACCTCACCTCACCAAGACACTCAAGAACATATTCATCCCACCAAGACTTTCTGCCACAATCTCCTGCAGTGCACCTCAGAAGTTCCCACAACCGCAGACTTGCTATCCCTTCGTTTACGTAGACTTTCACCAAGCTAACACAGATTTTGGTTCTACCTCACACATGCCTTCATAGACCTATGTTTTCATAATTCCCCAAAACCTTCCAAAATGTCCAACTCTTTGAAACTCTGCCTTAGTTTGTTATCACAATGCCTCAGACTTTCTCTCCAAATCTCTTGCCAAAAATTCTTTATGCCTCCTTTGGTTGTGCCGCCTTGCTTTTATATGGACTCCAAGAGTCACTTGTGCTAAACATTGTGTCTCTTGGGTGTGTCATGTCCCTTCACTCAACCACCTTGTTGTGCCCTTCCATGGACCCGACACGCCCATCTAAAGCTCGCACACCCATCAACCATTCATTTCCTAGATCGACGTGCCCCATCCTTGGGCACGCACCCCTTGCATTGTGTTCTCTTCGTGTTGATCGTCGTGACTCCTCGTGGGGGTGTTGATGGGGTTGTGCAACCTCTACGACACACCCATGTTTTCGAGGGAAGACAATTTCACTCCTTGGGCATGCTCCTAAGTCATCTATCCCTATTCAACCCAAGTCTCCATCAATCGTTCTAAGGAAATTAAGGTGTGTTCCCCCTTTATGTCGCATGTCACCGTCATGCACCCAAGGTGCTCCTACTCACACTCAAACATTTTCATTCTCCCAACTGATCACTTCTTCCTTGTGCTCTTTGTTCTCTCCATTGTCGAATCTTCCCAAGGAGCTCTCACGCTCAGTTGGTGTCATGGGAGACCTTATATTTACGGATATAGGTAATTGGGGGTTGGGGTATGAGGGTTGTGTAATTTAATTTAGTTGTGGACATTGATATAGGGATTTTATAACGAAAAGGGAGGAGGAAACTTGATCCAATATAAGTGTGGCTAATGACAAAGAAAAATTGTCGTGGTTTTTTAATGCAAAAGAAGGACAAAGCACAATGAGGATTAATAGATGAAAAATAAAATGGGGTATGGAAAATGTCAGGGAAAAATAGATACCTAGGACATCTAGTTAAAATAGGTTTTTTTTTTAAGTGGAAATTTGTATTGGAAGTGGTTCGACAAATGGTTTTTAAGATAGAGGAAAGGAATTAGGAGTATCATGTAGTTTCCTCTGAACTATAATTCTATGATATAGTGGAAATTATTCATGCCATTTTAACATAACAAGGTTAAGATAATACTTTGACTATGAAATGGAAATATCATCTTCCAACTACACAACTTGTATTCCAAGAAAGTAAGACAAAAAACCCGAATTATTCATTTTGTAAGTTCTCATGAGCTTCTTCTTTGTGTGAAGATTAAAAGAATACTTTGACTGTGAAATTTGGCAATGCCATCTTCTAACTACAAAACTTGTATTCCAAGAAAATAAGGCAAAAAAACCTAAATCAATTATTTTGTAAATTCTTATGAGCTTCTTCTTCATGTCAAGATTACTCCATGCAAGAATTATATAATCTACATAGGAGAAGAATAAAAATTTCTCCATCATCTTGTTTGATGCAAATGTTAGTATTTTAATCACAACCATTGAAACCACTAGAGAGAAAGAAAGTATCAACTTTCTCATGCCTTGCCTCAAGAGCTTGCTTCAAACCATACAATGATTTCTTCAACTTGTAGACAAGTTAGAAGTGCCATCCTTAGCAAAACAAAGAGGTTTTTTCATACAAATCTTCTCACAAAATTCAAAATTAAGAAAAATAAGATTTCACATCCATTTGGTGAATCTCCCACTAGATACTAGTAGTAAGAGATGAAATAATTCAAATGATGTTCAAATTTGCAATATGGGCATTAAAGGTCTTAGTGTAATTAATACCTTTATTCTAAGAGAATCCCTTAGCAACCAAGTGATCTTTACTCTTGTCGATGCATTCATCTCAAGAGAATTTGATATTGTGGATCTATTTACAACTAATAGTGTTCCTCCATAGGGAATAAGAACCAACTCCCAAGTCTTAATTTTCATTATAGGATGCATTCTTCTGCCATCATATCCTCCCACTTTGGTTTATCACCAATGCATATCCATGTCAACTCTATATCTATCAAGCACTGAGGGGGATCAAAATAGTTTTTTTTTTTTAAATTTAACATGGTAATATAATCATCTCAATATCCCAATTGCTAATGGGCTTGTTGTTAAATCACTTATATTTTTTGTTTAATGTGGGTAATGGTAACATCATCTTGAGTGGAAGGTGGAGGTGGGGTTCTCCTTTATCTTGTAGGAAATGCAATGTTTCATTATGCTTGGGGCCTAGGGACTCTGATAAATAATATTTTGGAAGGTTACGCTCTTTATGTAGGGTTAAAATTGGCCAAAGAGTGCAACATCTCTCAACTCTTATTATTTGGTCACTCGATATTAATTGTCAGGGAAGTTATTAAAATAAGCTACATGGAGAACAACCTCCTGAGTGGTATCCTACACCAATTTACCTCTCTAATTGGAAATTTCAAAGAAATTAACCTCTTCCATATTAAAAGAGGCCTAAACCCCTTTTTTGATCATTGGACTAAGGAGGGTTCTAGGATAACACAAGGGGAACTCAATTTAAATGGATAAAGGGGGGTTTCCCCCATCCCCTAACCCCTCTCTCATGACATGACGTTACTCCATGCATCCTACTGCCAGGTGCACACTTGTCATACATCAGTCTGCCTTCAAATGTGTGAAGTGTTATGGAGAGTGTGCAAATTTTAATGGAGAGTGTTTAAAATTTCACTCCGGCTCAAGTGCTCCAGGTTATTTAAGCAACTCATAGGTATGAGGTATGGCACTTATGTATGTGTTGTTGAATTCATATGCTCCTAGTTCAAAAGGGATCATCCTGAGCGAGGCTTAGCGTTTGTACGCTCCTAGGGAGAGAAGATGATTCAATCATCGCTCTTTGTTGTTGGACATTGATATGTGGGTTAGTAATTTGGGGATTCTGGTTGGGGTCTCCTCTGGTTTCTCCCCCTGGAATATCCAATAGTTTCAAAAGTCCATTCTTTATTTATTTATTTAATGCCTAATAATTGTGGTTTTGTTATATTAATTCCCTTCATACATTGCTCTCATTGTATTGTCTTAACATCTAGTTGGATTAGTTTATGGGCTTAGCCATAGCGATTCCCTATGGATCCTTCTATGAGCGACCTTATGAAAATCTTCAGACATCACGAAGAGTTCGACCAGACCAATAACACAACCATGTAGCATCTTATGGCCAAATTCAAGGAATTCAAGGAAATGATGGCTGGGCTCTATCGCATAATGGAAGAAAAAATTGGTGAATTTAAGACTGCTCTCTCTACCCAGTCTCTTTGAATGGTTGAAATGGAAGTTTCCTTCCATCAACTGAGATCCCCGACCCTCCTTCAACATTCAACATCAGACTCAATGAACCCTAGCAAACCCTTCCATCATGATGTTGCCACTGAGAATGACTTAGTAAATTCAAACCACAATACTACTCCAGTGGATATAGAATATGGGCCTCTACAACTCTCACGAGCCTCTAATATTCATGACTCTACCTCAAATATGTAGTTAATGTTTTTTGAAATTTGGTGGTGCCTTGGGAAATTTTGTAAAGATATTATCAGTTTGGAAAATCATGGGAATGGCCCAACAAGGAAGTTAAAATTTGTTGTTTCTATTTGTGTTCTAGTTACTCAAAAACTCGGCTATATGCCCTATTATGTAGACTTTTTGACGTTGTTTATTCTAGCGCAAACCTTTTAATATAAATTCAATTCATTTTGTGTTAAAAAGGAATGATAACATTAACAAATGATGTCATATGTTGGAATCATTATTACCCATGTTACATCGTCAACCTAATAGTGAGTTGTAAAAGAATATATTAATGCAATGAGCCTCATAACACTAAGACAACTAAGTAGTCATTAATTTCACCATAAGAGTATATTTGGCATTTTATCTTTTGCTAGGATGAATCCAAGCATAAGAATATGTACCATCAAGAGTATGTGGAAAACCACACGGGGCAAAGAATCTCAACCTCTAAAGGAGAGGAAGATGTACAAGGAACATCTCTACAAGGCTCTTCAATGACCTTATTCACAAATTTAGTATAAAGGCTAGGCTCATATAAATCATTAGAATAAACAATAACATAATCACAAGAAATATGAGGACAACATTATATAGATACATTCTCATTGAAGCTACATCCCTACTAATGATCACATCATTGATGTATGGATCATATAAACCCAAACCCTTTATCTCCCCTTGTATAATCCAACAAATATGCATTTTTGTCTCTTGGGGCTGCAACTTCTTTATCTTCTCTTCTATAATGTGGGCCTAATCATCACAACCAAAGACCCTGAAATGTGAAACAATTGGATTTATTCCACTCCAAGATTATTTGTATCTCACATTCCTTATATCCCCAGTAGGAATGTGTAGGAATGTGTTTTAGGATATAAGATGCACAATCTACTACTTCAAACCAAAATTGACATCTGACCCTTTGCTATGAACCATGTATTAGGACATCTCCTCAAGGGTGAAATTATTCCTTTTCACAACACCATTTTTCTTAAGGGTGTAAGGTATAATACATTAGAAAGTGGCATCAAATCAGGTGCAAAGACTCTCAAAATCATGATTAATATATTCTCCATTGTTATAATTCTTGAGGGTTTATATTTTCTAACTACAATGAATCTCAACCACGGGTTTCAATTCCTAAATTTATTTAAGACTAGATTTGTTTTCTTCAAAACATAGACCTATGTGTGCCTAGAACAATCATTTAAAGTAAATATATACTTCACAATTGAAAGAGATATATTCCCCATGTTCTAACCACACAAATCATTGCGAAAAACCTAAAGTGGGTGGTCATGTGCCATGTCTTTCGCTTCTCAAAGGTCTCATTGTGATGCTTTCCTAGAACATGCGATCCTTCACAAAGACTATCTTGCAAATAAAAGGAATGGAAACCATGAACCATATTCAACTTTCTCATCAATTTCACTTCAAAATATCAAGTGACCCATTGTAGTAATTCAAAATATCAAGTAACCCATTGCAGTAAACCTAGATAGATAAAAGATAGAAGATAACTCTGAACTTCAAAAATAAACCCTTGATTTTAAAAACACCATAAATAACAAAATAATGTAGACAAAACCTTTAAGGTAGGGTAACATCATAAATTATTCCTTGAGGAAGCAATCAGTCCACAATCCATGCTTGCTACAATAAAATAAACAACATCTAACACTTGGCATCTTGTTGGCACGGGGACAGACCCAAGGTTCAATGCTACAACAACACACCAACAAAACCCTAACTATCGACCCTTTCAGCAACACTTGCGAAGCAGATGAAGTCTCACCCAAGGTAGAGGCAGGGGTGGTTGTGAGACTTAGGTGTCTGCAACCTTAGATGGGACACATATATGTGATTATGATACTTAATAGAGCACTTAGCACCGTCATATCCTTAATATGCAATCAATATCTACTTTGCTGATAAAACAGAGCTTCACAACATTCACACTAATCTAATGTAATTAATCACTTAGCACAAACAGATGGATCATATCTAGAAGAAGAAAGCAGTAAGCACATTCATAGAAGTTAGATCTAACATTCATAGCACAAATCATAAATAGATCTATCTATCTATATCAAATCACTTAGCAAGAGAAGTTATAAACACATCAAGACAAGCAAAAAGTAGAACAACACAGTGTTTACGTGGTTCACCCCTACCCTGGGGCTACATCCACCAACTCTTCTTATTTATTGTCTTCAGTCAATAGGTTACATGCACAGAGCCTCCGAACCCTTCTCTGCATAGGACAACAGATCTGTGCATCTCGCTATATCCTTCTTCCTTGTGTTACATCACAAAGCATTCCATTGTCCGTTACAACCACTTGCACTTATCTCCGTAAGTCTCTTACAGTTATGCACAAAGCACTTACAGAATCTACTTGCACTTAGCATACATTCACATCACATAGATGCACCACACTTCTATCTAGCCTAAGCATCTGTTTATATATTACAAAATTGGCCTAAACATGGGTAAACCCATGGGCCAACATCCCAATCCCGTTACATAATCCCAAAAACCCAAAAAGGACCCAAAAAGGGGTTGAGATCTCATGATCTCCACTTCGTCTTGCGCTCCTCCTTCGATAGGTTGTCGAAGTCCAAAATAGGTTAACATGACCAAGAATCTCCCAAATCTTGGTCAAGGGCCAACATTCCCCCAACACTCACTTGTGATTCATCTCGAGTCACTCTAGTCTAACTTGTTCTCCCTCGAACGCCTCGAGCTTGGATTGAGTTGCTTTGACTTGTTGCTGTGCTACAACCTCTTGCTCGACGAACTCCTAGATTACTACGTTGTTCACTGGCCCTTCTAGGCATTGTTCTGCTGCATTAACAACCTGCTTTAGCTCTACTCCTCAGCTCTCGACCTCTGTGAAAAATTGATAGGCCTTATCTTGCACAAGTTGGAGTCGTTGAGTTACTTCCATAACTTTGATTTGAATCATATAGATCTGTTGTTGGATGGTGCGTTGCTCTTGAGACCGCTCCATTCTTTCTACAACTGGCAGGGCCTTCAGCTGCGCCTGTAGTATCTCTACATGCTGCTTTGCTTCCTGGAGATGCGACTCCAGTGCCTGCAATTCTGGATTCTCATCGAGCTTCTCATATGTTTGGGCACTGCGTTTACTCATCTACTTGCACTCCCCGACAAGAGCCTTCAGTCTCTCAACTGCACTCCTAGCGATTGCTTCCCTTTGGTCTCTTACATCTTGAGGGGTCTCGGGTACTGCACATAGCTCTAAATATGCTATGCGTTGTTGTAGTTGTTGGATCACTTCTTCAAGTTGAACTACTTGTTGTGGAATTCTCTCTTTGGCCTTTACTTCTATGACTGTCATAGAGCAAAGCGCTCTGTTGACCATTTCTTTTACTTCGAGTTTCTCTGTGAGCAATTTTTCCTTTTCTTTCTGCAGTTGGTATTTTTCTCTGTCGAACTTTTCCTGGAGAGTAAGCATCTCTCGTTTTGCAGTACTGTGTTGCTCTACAAGGACTCCTTGTACTTGTGTCAAAGCTTGGGTGGCTTGCGCTATTTCTTCTTGCGCTCGTTGAAGGCGAGCTTCAAATGTATCAACTATTCGGTGGAGTTGAGTTGGCTCATCTCCCAGTTCTGGTATTTTTAGTTGCAGAAGCGCAATGGAGACTGCGCGATTGGACTATAGTTCTTGTTGTACTCCATGGAGCTCAATATCGATTCTATTGTACATCGCTTCTTTCTTAGCCACTTGTTTCTCTGCTATCTCCAGTGAAGCATCATTCAGGGCTGCTATAATGAAATCGAAGTCATCTGAGGTGAGGATAGTCTACATTTTGGTCATAGAATCTTTTGATTTCTTCCGAGAGGAAGGATTCGGGGGAGGAAACCTTCCTTTTCTTCGAGGGGTCCTCCTCATATATGGGCGGTGTAACCTCACCTTTCTTCTATTCAACTTCTACGCCATCTATCTCTCTGCCATCACCTCCTTGATTTGGTGAGATGGAAGCAATATTCACAAATGCACTATCTAAATCTTGAACCTCTTCAGTTTTCTTTGTCCTGCTAGGTTCGGGTGTATCCTGCGCAATTTCTGGACTGTCTATATCGGATATCTTTGTAGGGTCTGCTGGAATGAGGAGGTCCACCAACCAGTCCTTGGTGATCTCCTCCAAGTCCTCCTTTGTTATCTTGTAGTAGGACTGAAGTTGTTGCTTGTGCTCGTGAACGCACACTGTGATATAAATGAAATGACGGTTTGCGTTGAATTTCATCAAAGGCCAGAACCTGTGTAAATTATTCAGAGTTATGTGAGGTGCAGACTATATGGCTACCTTCAACTAGTTGTAGTATGCGTGAAATACATCATTGGACTTCCACTGTTTATTCATGTTGCTTGAATACCACAATGTGCTGAACTTCGCAGCCAATGGTTCAAAATGATCAATGTTTAGGAAGGTCTCGACAACGGAACCATTTTTTGGCACAGGGGAAAACCCAAGGTTCAACTCTACAACAATGCACCAACAAAACCCTAACTACCAGCCCTTTCGGTAACACCTGCGAAGCAAATGAAGTCTCACCCGAGGTAGAGGCAGGGGTGGTTGCCAGACTCAAGTGTCTACAACCTTAGCTGGGACACAGATATGTAATTATGATACTTAATAGAGCACTTCGCATCGCCAGATCCTTAATATGAAATCAATATCTACTTTGTTGATAAAACAGAGCTTCACAACATTCACACTAATCTAATGTAATTAAGCACTTAGCACAAACAAATGGATCAGATCTAGCAGAAGCAAGCACTTCATAACACAAAGCATAAACAGATCTATCTATCTATATCAAAGAACTTAGTAAGAGAAGTTATAAACACATCAAGACAAGCACAAAGCGGAAAAACATAGTGTTTACGTGGCTCACCCCCACCCTGGGGCTACGTCCACCAACTCTTCTTCTTTATTGTCTCTAGTCAATAGGTTACATGCACAGAGCCTCCGAACCCTTCTCCGCATAGAACAAAAGATTTGCACAACTCTCTAGATCCTTCTTCCTTGCGTTACAACACAAAGCCTTCCACTGTCCGTTACAACCACTTGCACTTAGCTCTGTAAGTCTCTTACAGTTATGCACAAAGCACTTACATAATTTACTTGCACTTAGCATACATTCACATCACATAGATGCACCACACTTCTATCTAGCCTAAGCATCTATTTATATATTACAACATAAACCTAAACACGGGTAAACCCATGGGATGGCATCCCAATCCCGTTACATAATCCCAAAAACCCAAAAAGGGGCTGAGATCTCATGATATCTGCTTCTTCTTGCGCTCCTCCTTAGACAACCTGTCGAAGTCCAAAATAGGTCAACATGACCAAGAATCTCCCAAAGCTTGGTCAAGGGCCAACACATCCTCAATACAATAATACTCATGTGTATTTGTACTTTGAATCCCATGAGTATTCCTACGGGTCTATGCCAACTACCCCTTGTTATTATATTATTTCATCTAACTACATGGTGTGTCTATTCCATGAATATGACCACATTACATCCGTTATCCCCCTTGGGTACCTCCCTAGGTATCTCATATTATCCTCCCTAGGTACATTACATTCCATCCTCCACTTGTTTTATCCTCAAAACATGGGAGGAAGCCATACAATACGATCTACGAAGAAATTTAGTCAATTGGTACAAAGCACGAGCATCCATTCATCCTAGTGAAATGTAGACCTGGGGTCCAACTGCTTCCTTGCCACTTCAATATTCATTATGGGTTCTCTTTTGGTTCCATCTTGTTGATGTGTTACTCCGATGTCTCCTTGATTTTCTTTTAGTCCTCCATGTACCTCTATACTAAGTGCCTTTTTAGTTCCATGTTGGTCCAAATTAAGAACTTTTTCGATGCTCATGACCTTTCCTTGATGACTATTGTTTATCTGTGTGGTGTGGGTGGTGATATACAACAAACTTAGTTATTGGTTCTTCTTTATTTGAATCTTCAACATGTGGTTCCTTTGAATCTTGTAGCTTCTTAGATTCCTCTTCATTTTTTTT
>ML777605.1:643681-655860 GCA_009831015.1 Picea engelmannii | reverse complement strand
ATTATATTAGTAATATCCCTCACTTATAGATATGCATTTCCATTTATGCATCACTATTTTCATAGTGTTGGTTCCATTTAGAGATGTATTTGGTATAAATGTTGATTTCAATGCAAGTATTGATTTTTAAAATTTGCCCACTTTTCTTTCTTGTGAAGGTCCTCTATCGCTACCATCTCACAACATTATACTTACACTTGCATTGCTATAGAATATGACAACATGCAAATATTGAAGCATTAAACCTAAATTTAAGATAATAGTATTTATAATGTATTATGAAAAAAGATTATCAATCTTTTCTTTGTAAGTGATTCTAACCGATTTTCTTTACCTTCCCTCATATTTCATGCATTTAGAATTGGATGTTAGATTTGTAGGTAATTTACTACGAAATATAAGTGAAGGACATAAGGGGGTTAGTACAATATATGTGTTCATTTTATAATTTATTGGTATAAAAGACATTTTTCTTAGACATGTCAAATAATCAAGTCTATCGAATTTTTCATCATACTAGTCATTATTTTTATAAATATAAAATTATGTTTCAACAACTAATTGAATTCAAATAAGTAAATATTTTGTTTGTTTCTTAGTTTAGGTAGTTGTTTTAGGCCATTATCAAAATGGCCATGATTTTGGACAATTTTTTACTCTTGAACTTTTAATGCATTTTTCAGACCTTAAACAACATTTTCTGAGGTAGTCATAAACCCTATGAAGCATTGGCTTCAAATGGCGTGGAGCTCACATCTTATAAAGCTTACCAAGACCTTTCCAATAGTCCAAAGAGCACTCCATCGAACTTCTTATGCAAAGTTATAACCACAAGAAGTCATCATTCCAAACCAATTTTTTGGGGTATGCCTTCATTTCCTTACTTCATCTCCTAGGGTTAGGGTTTCTACTTTAGGGTTTATGCACTCTAGGATTTATGCTTCATATTGTTAGAAACCAAGTTTTTCTCATTTTGATTAATGGCTTTTTGCAAATGAGCTTAGTAGACACATCTCTTCTTAAACACAATTACCATCATTCTATCCATTATATTTTGATAATGTTTTTCACAAATTTTCATAAATAAAATTGGGTTTCATGGTCTTTTAATGTTTCTTTTTTGTGTTAACACTATCTTTCATTTCATTCTCAACATAATCTAAATCATATCTTCTAAGGAATATTACTAACTTGTAGTGGTATGAATCAATTTGCGCATGATTACTCTATAGAGAAATGTCTAAAGAGTTTGGTTATTCTTTTAATTGGTAAGATTGTATTTGGTTTAAGAACGGGTTTTGCAAAACAATGGTGAGATAAAGGAGACTTATAAGGCATTTCATGCTCAAAAAACTTTGCCATTTTAAAAGTGGGATTTGGGGTGCAAGTCTTCTAGTTGTAGTGACAACATTGTAACTTAGTATGGTACTAACATTGTTGACGGTTTTATGTGTGGTTGTAATTATGCATTCAATCTCTCAAATTACTATGACCAAAACATTATGGTAAGTGGTGTATTGTTCACACCAGCTAATTAGACTTTAAACAACAACAAACATAAGGTTATAAACAACTTTAAATTATTTTATATAGGTAACCAAAACATAACTTCACAATTAAATCATCTACACACACCATGGTTAACCTTATAATTAAATTATGTATCCCTAGTTCACAATAGCATTAAGTTATCTACTTTCTTATGATAATTTGTCCTCAATATGAACATGGCTATATCTATCCCCATGTTGAAATTATCATTAAACTATCTACCTTCTTATTGAGATTTTGTCTTCAATATGAATGTGATTAATTTTACAATTAAATGTTGACAATACTATTAAACCATTTTGACTGGTAAAGTCTACAAAAGTATACATACCCTACCCCACTCTGGATTTGAACTTGTGACCACTTAGGAGGAAGCACATGCTACCCTACCCCACTCTAGATTTGAACTTGTGACCTCTTAGGAGGAAGCACATGTTCTTAACACTCAGGCTATATATATAGCCTGAGTGTTAAGAATATATATATATATATATATATATATATATATATATATATATATATATATATATATATAGTTTTAATTAGTTACTATTTTATATTGACATTCTTATAAAGAATTGAAGTCTAATGAGGAGGATAACACATTCCTCCCAACCACCGAARCTACAAATTTAATTGAAAGTAAATTTTTTTAATAATTTTTAATAGATTATATTTTTATTATTTAACATGCATCCACTAAATTACATTTTTATTATACATCCACTAAATCTATTTCAAAACTTAAATATAAAGTGAGAAGTAAAATTATGAAACATTTAAAATTCCATATTATATGGATTTTATGATTTTTTGGGATTTTGATTTATTTCAAAAAAAATTCAAATACTTTCAAAATCCTTAAAATTATAACCTTGAAACTCCTACCTACATAATAAATTATGAGAAACATTTTATTCTACAACATTTAAAACAAATTTTACAATATTTAAAACATACTTAAAAAAAATAAGATATAAGTTAATTATTATGAAAAATGTATAAAAAATATAAAATTATCAAAACATATAATCCGGCACCAAAGAATAAAAATGATAAACTAAATAAGAAAGAATAATAAACTGACTCAGTAAGAAAATGGAATTTCATGTGAAAACAAAATTGTTAAAATATTATAATTAAAACAACTAAATAGTGATGAAATTAAGTTATTTTATTACCTTTTATAACTTTAATCTTTGCAGCAATTTATTTCAACCCATTCCCGGCCTTTCCATTCTTATTTCATAACTTTATTCTTTTCTGAAGTATTCGCTACATAACAAAGTTTCATTTTCATAATATTCTGAAACCTCTAACTTTTATTTCATAAATTTATTCTTTCAGAAGGCAGCTGATACACAGCAAAGTTTCATTTTCATAATATTCTTTTAAAAAAAACGGGGAAAACATTCATTGAAGGGAGCATAGCTTTGAAATGACGCTGCCTTTTTCCAACCTTTATTATTTTTGCAATCAAGTTCTTTTTTTAGTTTTTTTCAAAATTATAATTAATTATTTTTCTGTTTTATTAAATTGTAAAGGTTGGATAAAAAAATGTTGTTATTAGATGAAGAAGATAATAATTATTTCTCTCAGCTATCAAAACTAAATCTAAAAAATAAACAAGGGTTGCATGGTAAGACAGTCCTGCCCAGTGAGTTGAGAAATACATGTTGAACAATAAAACTTATTATAACTAAATGCACAAGTAATGAATATTTTTTGTCAAAAAGATAATAATTGAGGGTTGTTTACTATTCAAAATGTATAATGAACAGTAAGCTAAACTATAATATTAATAAATATAATAAATAATATATTAGATTATAAATATATAATACAACTTTTTATATTTATATGTGGTGATGGGTGAAATTCATTGATTATGTAATTAATTCTACATATTAAAAGCCTGTGAAGTAGCAATAACACTTCAATTCTATTAACCAATTAGAAATGAGAAACACAAATATTTTTATTATATCCAAAAATATATATTTGTTTTCCTATGTTAAACATTACATTGCATACACAAATTTATAATCAAAAGCAAATTAATATCACATCAAAACAAACTCGTTACTATAGTTCCATGGCCGGGACTAATAAATAATAAAAATATTAACATTAATTATTATCTTTTTTCTATTTGAAAAAACTAAAAAAAAAAATCATAAGTAGTAATTTATTTTCTAGTAATTATAAGAAATATCTTCAATCAAGCTGCAAAGAATAAGAACTGGGAAATGGAGTTTCATGTCACCCTTAAATTGTTAAAATATTACTTATTATTAAATATCTGTGATTCTGTTACTTTCCAAGATATAGCTTTAGCCTTTATAATAAAAAAAATCAATACCCTGTCTATTTCAGACCATTCCCAGCCATCTGTTTCACACCATTTCCACTTTATAGCAAAGAATTTATTATTTTATTTCATATCTTTATTCTTTCTCGAGGTATCCGATGCACCAAAAAGGAAACAGCTGCTTGGATTTTTCATTTTCATAATATTCTTAAAAAAGAAATGAGAACATTCATAAAATGCAGAAGAAGACGAGCTCAGCTTTGAGTGAAACCACAGTGCCTTTTTCCCAACAAAAATTTAGAAAAAAAAAATGAACTTATTATAAAAATATAGATACATTCATAAATAAAATAAAAATTATTTCACTGTTTGGATTGTCTTTTCGATCAGCATTCCAAACACTGTTTGGATTGTCGTTCGGCAGTGCAGTGGTTGCTTGCTTCTGCAAAAGTTTCTCCAAATCAAATCTCACAGACCCCCATTACAGACTATCAAATCAGAGACAGAAAGAACTCACAATCGCCAGTACGATTCCTGCACCCACGCCAAAAAAAAACCTGGATCAACACTGAATAAAACATAACCGTACCAAAGAAAAAACTAAAATCTACAGAATGCGCGTACTGACCTGCAATCCAGAGCCCAAAAGCTGCAGATCTGTGACTCTGGGCTCGGCTCCAATAGTACTCTGAAACCACACATTGTTTTTTGTTCAAGCATTTTCTTTTATTTTCTTCTCTGGTTGTTACAAAACAGAAAAAAAGTACGAAATCTGATACTGAAATGAAATGAACAGAAAATACCTTGCCCGTTACAGTTCGTGGTGGTATTGACTCCATTCCTGCAGACACAGGTGAATGAATTGTACATCCCCGTGAAGCCGCAGACGCCTTTGCTCTGCTCGCAGCTTACGCAGGCTGTGGGGAAATTGCTGTTGTCGAGGTTGAAGCTATACTTGAGCGCGATCCCATAGTTCCAACGAGTGGGATCGGTGGCATCGTCGCCGAAGCTGTAAATGCTAGTGTACGACTGGCATTGGAGCTTAGCCAGGTTTATCTCAGCGGCAGAGCCCAGATTTATGGGCGCATATACACAGCAAGTGGAAATGGGGGAGTATTGCTGTAAACCGAGACCTAACACGCCAGGGCACGTGTAGAGACTGCTGCAGATTTGGGAGCTTCCGGTATCGCAGAGATAGTTCGTGGGACTGTAAAGGCAGGAAGAAAGAGAGCAGTTGAGGAGGACGAAAATGTCGTTCTTGAATTTGAAAGGCGCTGCGGCGTCAAGGCCGAAGCTGCCGCTGCTGGTCATGGCGGCGCAGGTCGACATCTGTGGATCGGCTAAGTAAATGGTGGTTTGGCTGTAGTCGATGGACGAGATGGGGTACGAACCTGAGTGGGTAGTGAACACCAGCTTCTGGTTCACGCAACTTACTGAGTTCTGGAATCGCGGATCCCCGCAGCCGGGGCCTGTTCCGAACGGGTATTTCACTTGTAGGTTGCCGCAAGTGTCCCTGCAAGCCCATCCTGCGGCCGAGGGTACCAAAAACAGGCAGCAGAGGGACAGTAACAGGACTTCCAGGGATTCGAAAGCGAGATCCATCGTTTGGCTTGCAATGGCTGGAGAGGAACGAGATAGTAAGATCGGGATGGTGGTCGAGCGTCTAAATCTACGCATACAATGGGGTTAGGCCCTTCCGCGAGAAAATTGTCTATACGGAAGGAAATTAATAGGAAAAAAAAAAGGAGAGACCGCCCTAGTTTCTTTCTGCGGATTATTTTATTTGCGAGAGAAGTTTCGTTGGGCGTTCCTGCCAGGCTTTATTGCAGATCGTCGTAATTGAATGCTTTATAGTGATTCCACAGGTGGTTATTTCGATTCGATCGCTTGACCTCGGGCCAATTTTTTTAATCTGCCTTCGGTTCGATTCGATTCATTGGCAACACGTGTGAGCTCAGTTTGAACGGAAATGAAGAAATAAATTCACCAGAGGCATCGTATTCGAGACAGTATGGGAAGAGATTAGTATGAATCATGGATGGAATTTGATTGGTAAATTGGTATCTCAGTTATTTGTTAATATATATTTTTTTGAGAATGAATAATAAAAGTGTTAAAATCGATTGATTGTTTTGCATGCATGATTTATTTGTTAATATTTTTTTATAAAATTATGAGAACGAGTAATAAAAGTTTCATAATCTTCAAATTTGATGTTTTGATAATGTAATTTAATTTATTTTAATTTAGATATTAATGCCTATTTAGTTTATGAGATTATAAAAAATATATTTGAAAATAAGTAAAATAAAATATATTTAAAGAGCTCGCACGGGTGTAGACTGAGATCTAGTGATTGATTTCCCATTAAAAAAATACATTTAAAGTAAAAATAAGTAAAATAAAATACATTTAAATTAAATATATAATTGAAAAAATATAGAAAAAATAGAAAAATATTTAAAAACAAAAAAAATCATGAAAAAGTAATAATATAATGAAATGTAAAAGTTAAAAAAATAAGTTTTTTCTTTTGTTAAGTTTATTATTGTGAAAAAACACTTCTAGCATTTAAGGTTATAAGAAATGTGTGATGGACATAAGGTTGTGGGAGTCATTAGGTTTAGGACATTTGACAAGTTTATCTTACATTGTATATCGGTCACGGGGCCTTTTTCTATTAGTGTCATAGCATTGGAAGTAGGAAGTAATTAACCTTTACATGTAGTTTATGGCATTAGTCTTTAGTTAGCCCTAGGTAAAAGTTAAACATTTCTCATAAGAAAATTGACTTAGTATCTTTAGTCTCCATAGTCTTGTGGAGAGAACCAATAATATTTCTGTAAGACAAAAACTTTGTTTTCTAATCTTGTAGGAGGGAGAACATTTCCATACAAAATGTTCCTTAATCTTAGTCTCCCAAATGTTTCTTAATCTTGGGTTCTAAGATGCAAATCTAAAAAATACCCAGCGCCTAAGGAATATGATGATATGTTTCAATGAGATGTTAGTGGGAGCAAACTTCGAATTAGGCAAGAGGAACTCTCAAGCTGTAAGGTAATTAGAGTTAGGTATACCTCAAGTTATAAGGTAACTAGAGTTTGAACTATCACTACAATGGAAATTTAAATATGAATAACATTAAAGTTTTGAAAAATACTACTTCATTAGCTAGCTAAGCTTTATAAATTTGAACATAAATATTTTTATTTATCTCACCTTTATATAAAAATCAACAACATTCATTAAAAATCTATATAAAAATAATATATAAATAAAGTGAAACATTAAAAAGATTCTCACATACCAACATGAATCAATCCCATATTCTATACACTCGTAATTATTTGTAATTCCCCTTTGGAGGAGAATCTGATCTTGTAAAATTATTTTTAACGTTCCTCAAATTGTCATACTCACATAAAGATAATAGGGACCACTTTTTTATGTGTGCCGGACCCCGGTGCCAATGGTATCATATCTAGAAGGGAACAAGTTTTAGAGTATGGGAGCAAAGATGATCCATCCCTTTCGCATGGCTTTTTTTTTTTTTTTTTTCCTTCTTCTTTCTTTCTGTACAGACTTACACTGCCGCACTGTTTTTTAGCTAATGGCATTATCAGATCTATGGTTGGTGACAACAAGGTAAATTCATTCAAAAAAATTGAATGGTAGGTAGCTTGGATATTCAGTGAAGTGCGATTAATATTAATATCAATTTAAATTTTAAATGGAGAAACATATTTTGTGAGTAATGAAGAGTGTCATTGAAAAAGCAGAAAAAAGCCTGAAAAATATTTAAAATAATTTAATAATATATATAATTTAGATATTGATATTACACAAATGTTGTCACTATGAAATCACATTTTTCACCATGAATTAGGTAGGAATTTTGACAACTCCAATTCTTGTTCTTGTTTTTGACAGTTTTAACCAAGAAAGTTGATGGATTACCAAAATTGCATTATTTTTTTATTAATAAAAAAACGTTAATGATTACATTTGGACTTACTCTAAAGAAGTGGGTAAAAAATGATTATATACACATGTTATTTCTCTAGTTGAATGCAATGATGGGTCTAAAATGATTATATACATATGTTATGAAAAAATAATTAAATAAGAGAATCATATTTCTCTAGTTGAATGCAATAATGGGTCTAAAATGATTATATACATGTTATTAAAAAATAATTAAATAAGAGAATCATATGTCATGTCTAACAAGTTTGCATGTGATACCATGGGATGCTGAGTTGGCAACCTTGACCCACCAGTTTCCCACTGACCCGAAATCTCGTTCAGTCAATTCACACTCAAAACAAGAAATACATGTCGTAACACGTGTACTTGAATAAGCGGGCACCTATCTAATGGCGACATTACACGTGGAAACTTATCGCGAGAAAAAGGAATCCTAGGCATAAACAGATTACGTTTGACTGACGGACATGGAGTCCACCGCCACGTAAGCGTTATTATTACGTGTCGTGACGTATAATAATAGAATGTTCTCGCAAAATCCATCTCACGACCCTATATTATTTTGACATTAATTGTCGTGAAATTATGTTCAACGAAACAAAAATCTCGCTGAAATAGCAATTATTTTTATTTGAAAATGGTCCTAAAGTCGAGAATCATGGACATGATTGTGGCCCCGGGTGAAAAAGTAGTTGAATTGTTTAGTTAACTTCTACGGCCAAATATGAGGGGTAAAAGTTTCACGTCGGTGCCGACTTGTATGCATTTTAGTCCTTTATTTAATTAATTGGACTGTGCAAAAGTTAAAAAGCAGCTTTAAGTACAAATATATAAAATTAGAATTTATTTTTTTGTATGAGGTTAAACTAGCACCTAACTCGCGGCTGAGAACGCGGAAAGGTCGGCTAAGAACACGTGCCATAAAATGTCTGTGGTAATTTGTAATCCGTCTGTGGTAATATGAAATATTTTGCTGCACGGTTTAATCCTATTTAATCGTTTAAACGTAAACATGTTAACGGATGTCTTGATAAATGCAAGAAAGTTATGAACAATAAATCTGACCCTTTGATTTTGGAGGACCACTAAGAATATGCCAACATCTTCAATGCATAGCCATCAGATTAGGGTTTAAGGTTAAATAACGTTAAAAGATCATTAATTGTGCCCATTGTCAATAGGTATACGCTTTTGGGCGTAATTATAATCAGAGTTTCTATTTGATTTTAGGTATAAGATTAAGGTTAAAGATTACTATTACTCTATTTCATTATAAATAGTTTTAACAATAATTTATAAATTGTTTTTGATTGATTAAGAGCTCGTTGACATATAAAGAAACAAATTAATGATCCCAAAAAAACATAAACACTTTGAGAAAAAAACACATTCATCACTACTACATGGATAAAAACACACTTTGAGAAATATATAGGTTTTCAATGTGTAAAAAACACATTCATGAATGCTACATAGGGTGGGATAAAAACTACTCTAGAAATATATGGTATTCATTGTGTTAAGCTTGTTTGTTCATGGATAAGAGTGAATATTGAGTTTGGTATATCCAAGCTAAAAAGGCCCTAAAGTTCGTTGGCAACACCACTCCATTTACTTATATATTAATGTTCTTTCTGCTACTTGTTTTACTTGTTTTTTAAAGGAAATTTAATATCAAGTTGTAAGATATGAGTTGTACTGTTGAAATTATAAATGAAGGCGTGCCAAGACAGAAGAATCTCAAGGCACTTTATATTTGGAAAGTTGCTAAGGTATCTAGTCCTCCATTATCATGGAGGGCGGGCTAGCTAGATAAAGATATTGATTCTCATATGGATTTAAAATAGTTGTAATATATGGAATTTGTACATTCTATATGAAACTTTTCATTTTGTGTGATGGATTATATGTTTTTTTAGTGTTTTTTTTTTTTTTAAATTTATTGTTTAGGTGTATTTTATCCTTTAAATTTAATTTTGAGTTGAGTGAGTAGCTTAGGCATAAATATGTAGTCACCTAGTTTTTTTAGGTTGGTTTATGTTAATTTTAAGGTCATAAAGTAAATTATATAAACTTTTAGTACATTTAATTGAGAATAACATAGATTACATGCATAGAGAATTGTTGAAAGCTAGAAAAGGTGTAGAGTCACAAAAATAAGAAATTAAAATCATTTATGAGAAAATAGAAATTCTCACACATGTTCTAATTGATACCTTAGAGTTGAAGACTTTTATGGTCAAAGTAGAATCCCATATTGATCTATTACACAAACTGATGTATAAGATAGACGAGGTTAAGAAGAGCTCTCAAAAGCCTATTAGAAATCCCAACATTATACAAGCAAATATCTTCAGAGAAAAAGAAGATATTAAGAAGCATAATAAAAACAAGTCTTTTGGGATGTTTTAGGCAAAAGACTTGAGACCGGAATGGGATTTTGGAGGTACTGACAGAGCTATGCAAAACATTGCAAAAGTTTATGTCATAAAGCAGTGGCCTCACCCATTGAAGCCATGGGATAAACACAAATATCTCCAAATGATGACTGCTAAATTTGAACAAGGAGATATCCCTGTGCCATCATCATCTCAACCAACTAATCTGACTTATTTAAGCATACATGGGATGAATAAAGTGATCTATGCTTTGTTTGATCACCCAGTGATCATTTTCAACTTTCAGTCTAGAGATGAGACAAGAGATGCAATCCAGTTGTTGTTAAACTGGACCACTGAAGTAATACCCTTATTTCCCCCAATTTGTAAATATAACTATAATTGGCCAAGAGACTATGGTAGACTAAATATGTGTGAATGTTTGATTTGATGAACCCTTGTATAAAAGGGTCAATGTATGATTTTTTTGTTATTAATAGAAATTTGATATGTGTTGCACAACTGCTGAAAGGGGGAGAGTTTTCCAAGATAGATCATGGATTCTATGAGAGAGATGGTGAGGGGAAACCAAGAATGGTTGAGATGACCCTCACTATCCCAGTACCTACTAGGTGCAATTGCTCAACAGTCCTCTGACCCATAAATGAATTACTGGTCATGCTGGTAGTTGGAAGGCCATCCTCAAGAGTTAATGAGGAGATGGGGCATGGTACCCATCTGTAAGGCTTCCAAGCTTGACCACGAATTGAGATTCAGACCGATGCAACCTTGTAGAGGAAGGAAAGAAAGGAGGTAATTCGGGGACAAAGACAAATCTGCAAGACAACAGAGTAGAAAAAAACACTCTTCCGAGAAGAGAAGGAAAGGCATACTTCAACTCTCAAGTTAAGAGGAAAAAGTTGAGTAGTAAGCTCATTTTGGCTAAAGGAAGCCATGGGAAAGGTTTGGCTACAAGTTGATAAATGAGGTTGACAAGTGACTGAGGAAGTACTTGTGCAGACCTCCTTGCTTGGAGTAGAGAAAACCAGTTGCCAATTTCCTGTGGGAGGAGAGTAACCTTTGTCCCTGACTGTCGTGGAGCAAAGAGAAAGAATCTCTCTCAGAGCATCATGGTCTAGCTCGGGGGTGGACAGTGGTAAATCTGGTAGGAGTGGTTGTGCCTATGGTTGGGAGGAAACGAGCACCCCTTGTTATAACCCTAAATTGCACCACACATGCTTACCTGGCATCAGGCCAACTCATGTCTCTTCATTGCCAAAGCCATGTTGAATAAAACCTTGAAAAACCTCTTAAATTAAGTAACCCGTGCCCTAACCCATTACTGGGCACGTTGGAACGCTGGTAGGCCTACTACTGCACGCGTTGGAACGCTGGCTGGCCCACTACAACTCGCGTTTACCTAACAAAGCACAAAAACAGGAAAGTTGCCGACGGGACAAAAAGCTTTGGGTCAGTTAACTGGAACTCCCAGCCATGCATGGCCGAGAGTTCGTCCAAAACCCTAGCTCCTTCTAGCCTATAAAAGAAGGGGTAGGGGTACTATTTGGAGGAAGGAAAAAGATAGCAAAGAAACTCTGCCCAATTGCCGAATCCATTTATCCCAACCCTTTAGCCTTTCCTCAAGCCTAAGAAGAATTCAAGCAAAGCAGTTGGAGGACAAAGAAGAGGAGGAGCCTAGGATCAGGATCGAGGAACGGTGGTCGTGATCCGGATTATTTTCGGCACGAAATGAGAGCGGAGATATAATAAAGAAGTGCACAGAGATATTGCAGATATTCAATAATATATCAGAAATGTATCAGAGATGAAACCATAAACACAGATATACAGTAATACACGATTTCTATTAATCAAAGAAATGTACAGAGACTGTAAAAATACAGAGTGAAAGACTCGCTAGAATGGTGGCAGCTTATCTCTGAGAAGAGATG
>ML777605.1:627510-638597 GCA_009831015.1 Picea engelmannii | reverse complement strand
GGGCTAAACATGAGGTCACGTAAGGAAAGGTAGCGGAGATAACCCCTCCAAAGCTGGACCGAGCGTAGTGGAGAACACATATTGAGGATTTGTTGAGGGATTCCGTCGTTTTCATTTGCCACGGAGCTTCGTGGGTCTCGAATCTGTTCGAGGTCCTCAGTTGTCTTCCAGACCATTTGCTCTCGATACCCTTGACAGGTTTCGGGCTTGATACCCTGCTCATTGTGGTCTACCCGACTATCGACTGTACTCGCTTGGTGACTGTTCATGTGTTGGCAAACTAGTTTCCAATCTTTTCTAGGGACATACACAGGTGACTGCGGGGGTATACCGCGGTACCTAGGACATACATCGGGCCATGCTTTGCAGAGTATACCCAGAGGGTGCTTCCGTATTCGAGTTGCACTTGCACCGGTAAGTTGCTCTAGTGTTGGTTGTTGTAACTGTCCTTCCAAATAGTTAGTGGTTGCTTGTCTTATCTCATAGGGGATTCTTTTAGTGTGTGTTACTGTTTGTCCGTGTAGAATACCTTAGCATGTCGTGAATCTTCTCACACAATGGAGGATTCAGAGCTCCACCGGTCATGAAGGCTTCTGGGCCTGCCACCGGTTATACTGGAGCCACCCCCACCACCATTGAGGCGAAGGCTAGACCAACAAGGGTCTTTCGAAGCAACCGGGTTACAAACCATTGAACCTGAATGACTCCCGGAGGAATCAACCGCCAATCTTGGTACGGTTGAAACCCCAAACACTGATACTTGGCCGCAAGTTATTGTGCCAATTCAATTTTACGAACGCCTGTCAGTGCCTCACACAACTATGGCAACAAACGTTGTTACTTCATCTGGGAGTCCTTCTATTCCCATCACTGTTGTCACCACAAGAGAAGCATCTCCTAACTTACCTTTGTCGGTGGTCCAGGCCACCATGGTCTCGGCCGCAACTACGTCGCACAGTGGACGGACCCCATCTATCGCGGCTGTTACACATCAAAATCACTCAACTGGATGAGTGTCGCATATGCCTCTCAATTGTCGTAAGTGTCGCAACTTCCTTACAACTTTCGCAATTGTCGCAAGTTGGTTACAAAGTGTCGCAAATGTTGTTGAATCATACTGCCATGATGACGACACTAAGGAGGCACTTGAAACATCTCATATACTTGGTTTGAAGAAGGAGAATTGGGTCACTGGAGTAAAACAACTCTTAACACCTGAAGAGGGCTTTTCAGTCAAGAGTTTGGAGGGAGAACGCTCCCCCCTAAAACAGCCTTAGGAGCACTGGCGCTCCCCTATAAGGCCTCAGGGAGCGTTATAATGCTTCCTCACCCCTCTGTAGGAGCGCTGCCCAATTCTGAAGCGCTGGCGCTCCCCTTAACCTTCTCAGGGAGCGTTCTAGCGCTCTGATGCCCCTTTTGAAGGAGCGCTCCCTAATCTGGGTCAGTTGTTAGCCCGTTGAGGAGAATGAGGAAGGGATCTTTCGAGATTAGGAGGCAGTTGTACTCGAATTCTGGGTTTCATCAACAAATCCCTGATCTAAGGAGGAGGTTCCCAACTTGTTCTAAACATAACTCAAGAGGTTAAGCTCCTCCCAACCTATATAAACAAGCTCTATGATGGTGGAAAGGGGGAAGAATTGCTAGCATGAAACCTATGATCTCATAGGAAATACACAGTCAGCCAAAGGAGAAGTGATCAGTGAAGCTGTTGTCAACCAGGTTGTGGATCTTTCGAGCAAGGGTTAGACGAAGGGGACTTGACGAAGCTGTCGCATTCGCATCTATGATTGTAAGTACTGCTGTCATTATTCTCATTAATATGACACGCTTGGCCTGTTTCTTTCTAGTTTGTGTCTGATGTTACATGAACTTATCATTAATTGATAGATCTGTTTTCAAGCTAATATCAATAGAGTAGGAAGTAGTTGTATCTTGTTTGCCTGCAGAACTTAGCGAGGAGCAAAGGATTGGAGCGCAACTCGGAGCATGCAGGGACAAACGTCGATTAAGAGGTACTTCTGTTATCCTTCCTTCTCATGTATTAGTTTAGATAGATTTGAAAGGAAGTCAGTGTCCATGTTAAGCATTTTTCTGTCTAGGGTTAAGGTTAAGCCTTAGAGGCGATCTACCTGTCCGCAGGGAGATTTTCCTACAACAGAAACTGGCGACTCCACTGGGGAGATAGCCTCAAATCGAAACCTCTTGTTTGGATTTTTCTCCTCATTGACCTTGTTCTGTCCCTTGATCGTTTCAGACCTGGTTCACTACTCTTTGATTAGTTTCATGAGCTGATTGGCTCCTTGCCTTATCATACTCAGCATACTTGTCAAGTTTGAATCTTAATTTTTTAAATTTTTTGACATTTCTGGGGCTTTTAGACCCTGGCGCCCCTGTCCTAGTGTTAACAGAGCGCCAATGCTCCTGAAGGCTTTGCACAGAGCGCTATAACGCTCCTTTCCCTTGGCAACAGAGCGCCAACCTCTTTTTGGCCCCAAAACCCTGCAAAACTTCCTTTTTCAGGGTTTGCCTCTATGTCTCTTTTGCTGAGTGATCTTGTGAGTCAATTTTTCTTCCCTTTTAGCCTTGACATCTGTCTTTTTGGAGAATAAATACCTTGTTGATTGGATCTTGTAGTCTTCTTTGCCATTTTCATTGAGTTTTTTCCTGTTGAGTGAAATTCGAAACCCATGCATTGTTTTTCTCTTCTCGTCAGTTGAGTAAAAACCCTGGTGAAGGTCATCAAAGGCCTACAGACCTATTTATCTTGATTTAAGTCAAGGTCATTGTTCTTCAACTTTTGATTTTTGGGTGTAAATTTTGTTTTCTCTTTGATTGTTTCTTTTCTTTCGCTTTTTCGTTTTGATTGCAACGATAGGGTGCATTGTTTGTATGACTTTAGCTTATGCTAGTTTGATTTTCACGCATACAAAGACGATTAGCAAGACAAGCATTGCGATTGATTGATATTTAATTCATATACGAACAATGAAAAAGACATCTTTATGATTGATTGTGCACATTAGAAGGCATTTAAAAGTTTTTTCATTACATCAGGATTTGATTGAGAAAAATAATTGTTTGAGGACACTCCGTATTTTGTGCTTGTTAAGTGAAAAGAACTCTCTCTCTCCCCCAGATAGACATTCATCGAAAGAAAATGACTGCTTATCATGTTCGATGCATTCTTTGGGTCTGAGTCATAATTCCATTTGTTTCACTTCCATGCACCCCTTTTGCGTAAAGAACAACCATAAAAATCAACGCTAATTAAAAATTATCTAGAACTTTTTCTTTGCTAGGATCCTCCACCAACAGTAGAATAGGTGTAGTACTTTGGATTAGGTTGTGAGAAAAACTCTCCAAAGTTTTCAAAACAAACATTAGCATCCTGAGTTAGGGAGAGTCAAATCCAATTATCGTATAAGTCTGCCTGGGATCCCCCTCTCACACAGGGGTTACGCACGAGGTCGCATTCGGGTAAGCTACGGGGACTAACCCTCCGTGGTTTAACTGATTTTGGTGGTTGGATCGTATTATGAGGGTCGCTTTGAGGTAAATCCACAATTACTGCGTGGAAGCCTTCTAGTTTATTTCGGGCTTGATACCTGCCTGTACGTTCTGATCGGACTGTCGACTGTTCCCGCCCAGGGGATGACTGCGAATTGGTAACCTTAGTAGCCATAATATTTAGGGTCTTACATAAGGTGACAGTGACGGGAAGTATCACTGTACCTGGAACAAACATTGGTCAAACTCACTCAGGCTCCTTGGAGGGTAAATCCATAATTACTGTGTAGAAGCTTGCACCAAGGCGTAAGTCTGTTAAGCAGGTCGCCATTGTAACTATTCCACCCTACCCCCACCCCTTCTGGACTTGATCACGCGACGTTGTATTTCATCACCAACTAGTACGATCATCAAAAGAAGGTCATGTTTGCTTGGTTGTGATTCTTAGATTTTTAGCGTGTGCTGTTTCTTTTCGCTAGTTGGCCATAGATTTCTTTCGTCGACTCTTTTCCGCCAACATCGACCCTCCACGATGCTCACGGAGGCTACAAGGACTTCCTCCAGAAAATATGGAAGGAGACACCCCTTTACCCCCTCATTCTATGGAGCAATCTCCTCAACAGAGCGAGGTTCATAACACTACAATTTCCCAGGAAGAAGTTCCCATCCCTTTGGAGAATTTTTGAATTGTCTCGGAATCTCCGGAAGCTTATCGCATTCTGGAGGGATACGAACGACAGATCCTCCACTTAAATTCAGCCAGAGAATTTGTTGTCAATCCGGATATTCCGGCTGGGTCTCCTCAGAACCCTTTAGCCAATGACCCTTTTTGGACTGCGAACGTTGTTTGGAGTCCACCATGCTTGGTGCGAGACCTTTATGGAACAGGAGAAGGTGCCGACACATCTTTTTCCTACACTGTACCCCCAAATCACTTCACCGGTACTACCACTTTTACAGCCACACCAACCGTTGGTCCGAACATACCGTTCGTTGGCCCAAGGTCTACTATTCCCCTCCAGACGACCCATTCGACAATGGCCCCCCACATTCCGACTATCCCTGCCGGTAATGTGGTAGTTAATCAAGCCTCGATTGGCACACCTGTAACACCAAGACCTAATATCCCTTTTGGATTTAGGGCACTGAACGCATCCGCTACCAACACTGCCCAAACCACTACTCAAACTGTACCGTGAAGTTCCATACCTATCCAACAACCCGGAGGGACTAGCCTTGGTGGTCCTAACCCGATCGACAACACCGACCAGTCATTGGCATCTAGCTTTCAGATCCTGGGAACTCTACCTCAAACTGGGGGGCATCCTCCCCCCGGAGGACAAATTCCATTCGGAGGGAACCCTAATGCTGGGGGGCATCCTCCCACCGGAGGATAAATTCCATTTGGGGGTCACCCTCATATTGGGGGGCAACCTCAAGTCGGAGTCCACCATCAACTACAAGGACAAAATGTGTCCGTCGCACCCAATCCGTGGAGCATCCCTTTTCAAGGAAATCCGCATGCCTCCATGGGACAAAATGTTCAGGCTCTGCAACAACCTCCTTATGGACAAATGCCCAACCTAACCCATAACCCTCAAAACCCATCTGGTTATCCTCCGCTCACCCATGCTTCTCAAAACACTTCAAATCCTGCGTACCTTGGTCAAAACCAACCTCATATGAGAGGGCCCACTAGTTATAATTATCCACATAACCCGGTAATGGGCCCCACTGGTGTACCTCTGCCACACCAACATTACCCACAGGTTAATCGACAACTACCTTTTCTAGCTACCCTGGATCTTCCAGACTTGTCTCAGTTAACGAATGATCCCATTTATCATTCTCCGGTTTGGCCAGCTATTCCAGCAAAACTTCCTTCTGATATCCCAAAATTCGACGGAAAATCCGGAGAAGACCCGAACAACCACGTGATGACTTTCCATTTGTGGTGTTCATCCAACTCCCTCATGGACGATTCTATTCGTTTGCGTCTTTTCCTCACCATGTCCTTCCTCACACACTTCCAACTGCCCATTCGATACGAGACGGGTACCGAACTATTAACCTCCCTTCATCAGACAACTTCCATACATATCTCCGATCATATCCATGAATGGAGACGACGACGAAGGCTAATCAAAGCGGTCATCCCTGACCAATTATTAGTGGAATGGTTCACGAAATCATTATTACCCCAGATCGCTCGTGATGTTGCAATGGGCGGTGTGGTCACTGAGGAAGAAGCCATCGCCCGAGCTCAGTACTTAGACTTAGTCTATTCACAATCCGGTACTCTGTATGAGTTGATACTGAACGCTACCCGTGCCACTAATGATCCATCCAAACCATCGAATGCTTCGCATGCGGATGGAGTTATTAGCTCCGTCAAAACTCAATATGCTACTCAGTCTACTGGAACAATCCAGTGGCCCACTTCCATGATCGCTCCTAGTTTGACTGCACCCTCTTCTACCCCCACCCAAACTCAGGTCTCTGATGTGAATGCGGTCCAATCTACCCCTTCACAACAACTGGGGGGCAAGAAGAAAGCGAGAAACAAAACAAAGAAGAACAATAACAATGAACAACCCAAAACCCAAACGCAAACCCCTGCTGTCGGAAAACAACCATAGCGCAAACCGAAATTCCCATGTCTCATTTGTGGTGACGATCACTACACTCGATATTACCCACACCGCAATGAAGTGGCTAAACTTTTCAAGGGAAATTCGCAACCCGCCGTGCTTACTTAGCCTTTTCCGCAACAACAATCTCTGGTTGCACAAACCCCCACGCCGGGATGTAGTTCCAACCAACCCCCTAATGACGCCTCGACAAGCGCCCATATTTACATGTTTAACGGGGTTAATCTAACCACTCGTTCTGCGACATACAACACGCCATTTAAACCCGACAAATTGAAGACTGTTAATGGCTCTTCGCCAGATCCTTTACCATCTGTTGTTAATCCTCCATTTGTTAGCCCTCCATCCGGGCCACTTCAGATTGAGAAACCTTCTTTTGACTCCATCTTACGCCCTCCTAAGAGTACCATCCGAAAATCCACTTTCAATCCTAATTCACGGGCTGCCCAAAATTTCAATATTGTAGAAGATTTGGCCCAAGCCCCGTGTGCCATGTCCACATTGGAAGTTTTACAACACTGTCCTAACCAACATAGGACGCTCTTAGCTGCTATTGGCACTTTCGATCCCGAGTCATTAAATTACATCACGTTTAATCTGGATGATCATCAACCGTGACTCTCCCACCAGCTAGCTTTCCAAATCGATGTTGTTGTCCACAATCAACAAATCCACCGAACTATATTGGATGAGGGAGCCTCTACCTATGTCATGTCTCTAGCCTGTTGGAAAGGCCTAAAATCACCAGCCCTTAACAAATCCCCTACGATGTTATGTGCTTTCGATGGACGAGGTTTCCATCCTCACGGATTACTGCAATCCCTCGCCGTTCAATTGGGTGGTAAAACTGTTACCGTTGATGTCGAGGTGGTCGATGCGCCCCTCGATTACAACCTATTACTCGGAAGAAGTTGGTTCTACGCTATGACTACCGTCGTCTCGTCGGTGTTTCAATGTGTACCATTCCCCCATCAAGGCAAAATTGTCACCGTCGATCAACTCGACTTCTGTACACCCGACGCTCGCATCCTTGCCACCAACAACATTCTTTTTTTGGGAGACCACCTAGTTACGTATGAAAGCGTTGGTGTTGGCTTATTGAAAGATTCTAGCCTTATGGGTACTTTCCCTACACCACTTCCACCTACTGCACACCACATTGCTGCCGTCAACATGATCTCGACTATGCCTTATCAATCCTTGGAATCATCTGATCCTTGGATCGTACCTGGTCCTTTGGAATTTGATGTGCTCAGTGACACCATGCCACTTAGCCCAGCCGAAGTCGCATACGTAGCTATTCAATCTGCCTCTTCCTCTCCCAACAATTCACATTCATTGGCACCTGATGCTTACTCGGTGCCCTTGTGGTTGGATTCCCTATCATCTGTCGTTGATTACATTTCCCACATTTTTCCTTCGGACGAATCTATTATGGAAATGCTTAGCATTGACGATTTGCCCTGGGATGACAACCACCATCGATCCTCTTTTCTTCTGCCTTTGAAAGAAGTGCAAGACATACGAACTGTCTTCCCCCCGATGTTACTGATGCTCCACAATCCCCTATCCTCACTCAAGATACTTTCTCTGAGGGGAACATGGGTAACATCTCTACTACAATCACAATCAAAATTTTAGTCAAAGAAGGTGTCGTGGAAAACATTAATCTTGGTGCTAACTGCACGCCCAACGAAGTGGTCTCTTACATCGCTTTGTTCAAGGAATTCCACGATGTATTCGCATGGAGCTACGAGGAAATGCCAAGGATTGACCCTTCAATCGTCATACACAAAATCAAGACTTACCCTGACGCAAAATCGATTCGACAGAAACTCCGCCCGGTTCACCCCAAGAAATTGACAGCTATAAAGGCAGAAGTTGAAAAACTTCTAAAATCTGGCTTCATCTACCCCGTCCCTTTGACGGAATGGGTCTCTAACCTAGTTTCGGTTGCCAAGAAACAAGGGACCATCTATGTCTGTGTAGATTATCGTGATCTCAACAAAGCTTGTCCCAAGGACAACTACCCTACACCTTTTATCGATCATATCATTGATAACTGCGCAGGAAGCGTAATCTTCTCTTTCATGTATGGATTTTCTGTATATAACCAGATTGAAATCTTACCTGCTGATCAACATAAGACAGCTTTCATCTGCCCTTGGGGAACTTTCGCCTACCGAAAGCTACCTTTTGGCCTTAAAAATGCTGGTGCTACTTTCCAGCGAGCCATGCCATACGCTTTCCACGACATCAAACATATCGCGAAACCTTACCTCGATGATTTACCCGCCCATTCATCCAACCGACCCGATCACATTGGTCACTTGCGGGCAATTTTTCTTCGATGTCGCTTCTATCGTATTCGACTGAACCCACATAAATGCATTTTCGCTGTCGAATCCGGCCAACTCCTCGGTTTCATCATCTCCAAAGATGGGATCAGGGTGGATCCCTTAAATATCAAGGCCATCCTAGCCTTACCCCCACCTACCAACTTAACCCAACTCCAAAGTTTGCAAGGCAAAGCAAACTTTCTTCGCCGTTTCATCTGCAATTATGCCGAGATCACTAAAGGATTTATGAAGCTACTGCAAAAGAACGTCCATTTCATCTGGGATGACACTGCCCAACGGTCATTCGACGCTCTCAAGCACGCTTTGACCCACACTCCTTTGTTACATCCTCCCGAATATAAAAAGGATTATATCCTTTACTTGGCCACTTCTACTTCCACCATTGCGATGGTGCTAGTTCAAGAGGACTCTAACGACGAAGAACACGTGTTTTATTATCTGAGCAAGAGTCTATCCGGACCCAAACTCAGATATTCACATGTTGAGAAACTGGCTATGGCAGCCGTCATTGCTGTCCAAAGATTCCGCCACTACATTTTGTTACCCACCACCACGGTAATCACAGACTCCAACCCCATGTACCACGTCTTAACGCGTCAAGTACTTGGGGGAAAATATTCGAAATGGATCGTTATTCTTCAAGAATTTGATCTCGAGTTTACAAAGGCTAAAGCGAAAAAATCCCTGGTGTTTTCCGAGCTCATCTGTGCTCTCCCTTGTGCCGATGAAAACATTGAACCTAGAGATTCTCTCCCCGATGAATCTCTCTTCCTCATAAACACTTCTGACCCTTGGTATAGAGACATTCTCCTCTACCTTCAAACTCAATGTTTTCATCCCAACATCTCTCGCGAAGAGCGTTGACGCATCCATCACCACTCTCGCCGTTATCTCATCCTCGACGACACTTTGTATCATCATGGAATTGACACCATCCTTCGGCGATGTCTGATTCATGAAGAGGATGAACGCATTTTGAACGATTGTCACCTTGGCGCCTGTGGCGGTCACCTTTCCGGGATGGCCACATCCCAAAAAATCCTACGTGCCGGCTACTTTTGGCCCTCGATTTTCAAAGATTGCATCGAGGCCATCAAAAAATGCCCACCCTGCCAAATCTTCAACAAGAAGGCACCCACCCACCCTACTGCGCTGCACCCCATTATTGCCATCGGACCCTTTTCCAAATGGGGTATCGATTTCATGTAGTGTAAGCCTACCTCAGCCGGGGGGCACGGTTACATCATCGTCGCCGTCGACTACTTCACAAAATGGGCTGAGGCTATGGCTACCTTCCTGAACGATGGTCGTACTGCAGCTCTATTCCTCTTCAACCACATCATTACTCGTTTTGGTGTACCACATGCCATTGTCACCGACCATGGTGCACACTTCAAAAACCAGATGATGAATGAGTTACACGTCAAATTGGGTTTTCTCCATGAAAACTCACCCCCTTACTACCCTCAAGCAAACGGACAAGTTGAGGCTATCAACAAAGTCCTAAAAACCATGATCCAACGCATGGTAGGGGAAAACAAGACATCGTGGCATTTACAACTGTTTTCCGCTCTCTGGGCCTATCGCACTTCTGTGAAAACCTCAACTGGATTCACTCCTTTCCAGTTGGTCTATGGCATTGAAGACGTACTACCATTCGAGTGTGAAATTCCATCACTCAAATTGAAAGTAGAACTCCTGCCCCATACTTCTGCGGAAGAAGAACGATTCTTGTATCTATCCAAGCTGGATGAAACACGCCGTGATGCTACTCTCGTTAATGAAGCACATCAGAAACGAATTAAGAGTCAATATGACAAATCCGTCCAACCTCGAGCCTTTGCAGAAGGAGACTTAGTCCTCGTTTATGACCAAGCACACGATAAATTGGGAACAGGAAAGTTAGAACCTATGTGGCATGGTCCTTACATCGTGAAGCATGTTCTACACAGATGCGCTTATGAACTAGTAGATCATGATGGAATTTCATTGGGAGAGCCCCGAAACGGGATTTACCTTAAAAAGTACTATGCCTAGATCACCTAGCATCTGTACTTTGTACATTATTGTATTTTAGTTTGGTGTGTCTTTTTCTTTCGCGTGCTCGAGTCTTTACCGTTTCCACTCATGACTGTGCCCGTGTTTTCATGCGCATATGACGTCTGCCTTTCCTATCTTTTTTGGGTTCGCGGATGGCGCCAACCGACATACCCGGAACATTGCTTCGGCAACATGGGTTATTTATCAGTTCGACGAGGTGGTGAGTTCATGAGGCATCTGTTTAGGACCAGCAACCAACAATATGGCAGAATACCACACTGTCGTCGGACTGTTAACCCAAGCCTCCTCCCTAGGTATCTCTCGTATCATCATTTACTTAGACTCCCAACTCGTGGTTTATCAAATCAACCGCATCTATGCTATCCGTAGTCCTATCCTGCTACGTCTACACTTGCAAGTTCGCCGTCTTGAACGAATGTTCGATTACATTGAATATAGACACATTCCGAGAGAACTTAATAGTGTTTCAGATTCATTAGCTAATTATATCATGGATCGGTATTTAGCC
>ML777605.1:593669-617110 GCA_009831015.1 Picea engelmannii | reverse complement strand
TCTGTTATAACCCTAAATTGCACCACACATGCTTACCTGGCATCAGGCCAACTCATGTCTCTTCATTGCCAAAGCCATGCTGAATAAAACCTTGAAAAACCTCTTAAATTAAGTAACCCGCGCCCTAACCCATTACTGGGCGCGTTGGAACGCTGACATGCCTACTACTGCACGCGTTGGAACGCTGGCTGGCCCACTACAGCCCACGTTTACCTAACAAAGCACAAAAACAGGAATTTGCTGACGGGACAAAAATATTTGGGTCAGTTAACTGGAACTCCCAGCCATGCATGGCCGAGAGTTCGTCCAAAACCCTAGCTCCTTCTAGCCTATAAAAGAAGGGGTAGGGGTACTATTTGGAGGAAGGAAAAAGATAGCAAAAAAACTCTGCCCAATTGCCGAATCCATTTGTCCCAACCCTTTAGCCTTTCCTCAAGCCTAAGAAGAATTCAAGCAAAGCAGTTGGAGGACAAAGAAGAGGAGGAGCCCAGGATCAGGATCGAGGAACGGTGGTCGGTCTCTATCATTATTGTAAGTTGATTCATCTTGAGATTAATAAAAGAATACTTTTCCCGTCCCAATACACGAGTGATATATATTGTATTTGATTTACACTTAATTTCTAACCCGTAGGTAGAAGAATAGCATGCATGCATAGTGTTTTATTTTGATTGCAGGATTATCTTTGGAAGGAGCAGCGAGAGCAAACGGATAAAGCGCAACGGAGGATCTACATCAAACATCAATAGAAAAAGGTTAGTAGGTTTTTTCCATGCTTGTGTGAGAAAAAGGGGTTTGAGTATTGGGGTGATAGGTTAACAGTGTTTTATTTAAGATCATGATCTGCGTACAAGTTCGGCCCTAGCTTGTTAGTCCGTAGGGTATTATTTCCCAACAACACCCCTTTTAGCAGTTGCTTCACATTTTCTAGTCCTGATAAGTATTTTCATACTTTGTGTAAAATATTGGATGTGATGATGAAATGTTTGTGTTTATGATTCAATCTTTCAGTATTTGAACAGTTAGTAGAAATTCTCTTTGGTTTCTATAAACTGTTATATCTATATGATATTTGATTTATTTCGTTTTAGCTGCTAGAGAGTCATGGGATGTGAGTTTGCAGAAGAGTTGGGGTAGGATCAACGGAAACGCCTAAGTCTTATCGATCCTTTGAATTCACCTTAGGGGGAATGTCAATTTTATCTCTGTGGGAGAAGGGTGTTTTCCCTTTAGACTATTCACCCATCTGTCCGAGGGCTCATGCGCATGTCCTTAACCCATTTGCTACAAAAAAGATTTGTGCTTAGCCCATAATATTTCCCAAAGGACTAGGAACCATGTGATAGTCCGAAAGGAGATAGTGTTGGAAGATTGGTTGTTGTCATTGATGTCAACCCTAGTCATGGGTTTTGGACCACAAGATTGATAAAGGTATTTGGACACGAAGGACAATGCACATAGATATACAAGACCCATGAATTGATAGTATACATCATGTTGTTTCCAGTGGTATGTGGCACGCCACGTGGATCCTCATGGTTGAGGAGAAATGAATTTTTGAAGATGACAAAGTGAATTGAAGAAGGAAGTACATGTAGGCCTTGAAGATAGTTAAAGAAAAGAATTACAAAATAAGAACGTGTCAGGTCAGCCCTAATGTTAAAAGGAAGTGACATAAATGGTATAAATAAAGATAATTATACATTCATTTGATACAAGTCGAATTTCAGAGAAAATAAGAAGAAAAGAAGGCCCGATTTCAAGGGAGGATGAAGTCTTTTGGAGATGTGTTCTAAGGTATGTTATTTTCAGGTCATCTTACCATTTTTTCTATAACTATTTTTCTGGAATGATTCAGATGGTGAAATCGCTATGGTATTGAGAAGACATATCAAGGTACCTCTGGTAAAAATTTCAGCTCTTTATTCGCTACAATTATGGAGATAAACTTTGTGGAAGATAGGGTTTGTGACCAGTCCTGAAGCTAGTCAATAAACATGTGTTCCGGGTAAAATAGTCAGAACTTCTTCATAGAGAATCCAAATGAAGCGGGAAAAATTTCATTGGAAAGAGTACGAACTGTATTTTCTTTTGTGTGAGTTTTAGAATTGGATGTTAATTATTGAGCGTAGAGCATTCTGTGCAAGTTCACTCTCCTGAATAGACTAGAATTGAATAAAGTCTACCATTCTTTCTATAACCTCTTTTTGGTGAGGATTTAAGGAGTGAAAATTGGAGGAGTTTTAGAGAATACATTGAGTAATATTATCTATAGGATCAGAGTACTCCAAGAATTGAATAATTTCATAAATTGAAGAAGTCTCAGGAAGCATTATCAGGTTCTATGTAATGATTGGTTGATGGTGATGGTTTAATGTAAAGTTTTACTATCTCTCATATATTCTTGGGTGGAAGGAAGGGGAAAGGATGGAGAGTACAACTCTCTCTTGGTATTGGAGGATTGTATATTCCTCTTGGAGGTTTATCCCTCCCTTTACATTTGGAAGCTATAACTACCTTTGGAAGTCATTACTTCCCTTGAACAATAACTATTGATTATTTCTCATATATTGTGCATGGTGTATTATGGTGTATTGGTGTAACTCTTATACTATTGTTCATTTCTCATTGGATATAGTTGAATGGTTCAAGTATAAGTTGAAAAATGTTTTAAATTGTACTTGATACTGATTCACCCCCCTCTCAGTATCAATAGATAGATCTTTCGGCTTCGAGACTTCAGAACTTATGATTCCATAACCCTCAAAAATAGCCGAAGGGTTGTTGATCTGGGGATCCAACGTAGATCCCTCTCATCCATTAGATCATATTTAGGAAGTGAAGCGTTAAGTGCTTCGACGAAGTCCCACTTCGGGAGAATAGGAGTGGTCTACCACCGAAAACTCTCAAATGTTGGAGTCACGAAGTACATCGAGACCATT
Source organism: Picea engelmannii (assembly GCA_009831015.1). NCBI lineage: Eukaryota > Viridiplantae > Streptophyta > Pinopsida > Pinales > Pinaceae > Picea > Picea engelmannii. The sequence goes on along the minus strand of ML777605.1, from coordinate 614,168 downwards.
GAAAATGGAGGGACACGTGTCCATAGATCAACGATTATCCAGAAGTCTGGGTATTCGGTGATATAAGGACACACGAGTTTCCCCGGAGTTCTACAAGCCGAAGTAAATCCTGGCCGTAGATGCTAGGTACACGTGGTGACAAATCTGACAAAGTTCAGAAGGAAAGCCAAGAGATACACGCCGAACTCCCAAATGTCAAATTATCAAAGTGACGTGGACCATCGATCTTTGGATCCTTCGGGATCCCTCCCAACCGTCAATCTAAGGGACCCACCTTCGACTACCCAACTAACCGGGAACACATCATGGAGCAACATGTGGCCCCTACTTGTCCCTTGTCAAGTGTTGTCTATTGAAATAGAACCGTTGGATGAATGGGTACGTGGAAAGCGATCCCATATTTCAGAGACGTAGTACTCTAGGAAAGTTTAGCCAAGAGTTTTCAAAGTGTGAAAACTCCCGAAGTCACGAGCTCCGAAGTGAATCTCTACCATTGGTAGGATGAGTACACTTGGCGCCAGATTGGAGAGTCCGGAGGCTTAGCTCTCTGGGGAATTCACGACATGAGGAGTTGGCAAGCTCCAAAGCTTGGAACCAAGAAGTAACGAGAGTCGTAGATCTATGGATCTATGTGGAATCTCACTGACCGTTATATCGAAGGGTTGAGCAGTTATCAGTCTATGATGACGTGGCTTGATGATGTCATTCGATGTGATCTGAACCCACATTACGCATGCCATGTGTCACCCGGTTTTGGTCAATTCATAGACCCCTTATGCCTATTAAAGAATGACACGTGTCACCCCCTAATAAGGAAACATGTTACCCCTTGACCCTCGCCGCGTGTAAGCTGTTGGTTCGTGCCCACTTGGCCAACATGGATGGTGACGTGTCCAGGACTCCAGGACTCTGGATAGTTTCAGGAGTTCGCAAGATTCAAACATAGTATGATAAAGGAGGATTCAATGAGAATCGCCAATTATCGAAGGTTGAAAGTCCAATGACGACCCCTGATTGCCGACGACTGAACATCAAAGAGGGGATGTTCAACATAAATCGTCGAATGTCGATTGTTGAAGGGATAAGGGCACATGGCGATATTTCTGGAGTTCGGAAGATTTGAATGTAGTATGATAAAGAAGGATTCAACAAGAATTGTTGATCGCCGAAGGCCGAAAGTCCAATGACGACTGTCGATTGCCGACGGCCGAATGCCGAAGAGGGGATGTTCAACATAAATCATCGAACGTTGATCATCGAATGGATAAGGGCACGAGGCGAGATTTCAGGGATTAGGAAATAGGAGTGTTCGACGTTGAACGCCAAAGACCCTAATTAACAATGCCCGGGTAACTTCGGGAGGCCATAAATTGCAGACCAGAGCTCATATTTTAGTGCGACAACGACCATTGGAAAGCTCATGGTGAGAAGAATCCAATGGATATCCCAGAGTTAGGATTTGAGACAGTTAGCAAGAACGAAAACTTGATGCCCCATCCCTAGAAAGGGTATTTAGGGGTTGGGTGTGTTACAAATTGGTATCAAATCATGGAAACAAAACTTGGCATGCTTGGGCTCATGCACGCGTCACATAAAGATATTATTAGAGACCTTACAGGGTAACACTTTACCTTACCCTCCCTTTTATAATAAACTTTTCTGAACCTCTACTGAAGAGAGGAATGACACCTTCTACTGTTGATAGATGTTTTGGAAGTCTGCACTATAGGTTGCTGATGTTTCCAAATAAAGAAAGTGACTTCACTTTGCAATGATACGTGTTTTTCATGAATTGGTAGATTAGTAACTAACATAAAATGTTTTATCAGCACTCAAGAAGTCAGTGAACAAAAATAGAACTACAATGTAAAGGATGGTGACACATCAAGAGTTGGGAAAGAGCTCCCATAATAGAGATGAAGAATCTGATGAAAGGAGGGTGGTGGAAACCCTTCCAAACTTGGTTGAAACTGTAAGAAGCCTCATGGAAGAATTACAAAGTTATAAGGCTGACAATGAAAGGTTGATCAAGGAGAAATAAAAACATTCTGAAATTAATGCAGTGCTACTGCAAAGTCTATCAGATATACAAAGGCAACTGCAACATGGTCCAACTTCCATTCATGTGGACATGCATCATACTAATAACACTCCAAGTCCGCCTGAGATAAAAAAACATGGTCCTAAAAGTGGTCACACTGGGAGAAGAACCTCAAAGAAGGCCCAACATGGAGCCAAGATACATTCGATGGAATATTCCTCTAGTGAGGAAACTGACCACTCCAAGGAATCTTCTAGTGGAAAACTAGTTCCCATTCTCATACGAGAGGAAAGAAGAGGAATCTTTCCAAGAATTATGACCTTGAAGAATTCAAGAAATCCAAACCACCCACCTTTGATGGAGAGATTAAGAAGGGGAAAGAAGTTGAAAGGAAAACCACCCACCACCTTCAGATTAGAGAGTCTGAAGACTTAGCTCTTCGGGGAATTCATGACGTGAGGAGTTCGAAAGCTCCAAAGCCCGGAACTGCGAAGTAACGAGAGTTGTAGATCTATGTATCTATGTGGAATCCTACTGACCGTTAGATCGAAGGGATGAGAAGTTATCAGTCTAAGATGACGTGGCTTGATGATGTCATTAGATGTGATTTGGACCTGCATTACGCGTGCCATGCATCGACCAGTTTTGGTCGATTCATAGATCCCTTATGACTATTATAGAATGAAACATGTCACCTCCTAATAAGGACACGTGTCACCACTTGACCCTCATCATGTGTCAGCTATTGGTTCATGCCCGCCTGGCCAACATGGATGGTGACATGTCCGGGACTTCGGGAGTCTGGATAGTTTTCAGAGTTTGGAAGATTCAAACGTAGTATGATAAAGGAGGATTCAACGAGAATCACCGATCACTAAAGGCCGAAATTCCAATGACGACTGCCAATTTCTGACGACGTTCAACATAAATCATTGAAATCCTATTGCCAAAGGGCTAAGGGAATGTGGCAAGATTTTAGGACTTCAGGGATTAGGAAATAGGAGTGTTCGGTGTTGAACGCCAAAGACCCCAATTAACAATGCCTGGGTAACTTCCGGAGGCCATAACTTGCAGACCAAAGCTATGCTTTTAGTGTGGCAGTGACCGTTGGAAATATCATGGCGAGCATAATCCAATGGAGATCCCGAAGTTAGGATTTGAGATAGTTAGGAAGAATGAAAATTTGATGCCCCATCCCTAGAAAGGGTATTTAGGGGTGGGGTGTGTTACAACTGCTAAAAGGAAGAATATGATACCCTGACACCAAGGTGTATGGCCACATAGTTTATCAATGGATTCACTGTCCATGCTGCTACATGATGGAGATGGATTTCCCAACAAGACAAGGATGACATGCTTATAGACGCCAAGGTAGATGAAGTAATTCTACAAGCATTGTATGCACCATTCTATGGTATGGAAGTTGCGACATATGCCAATCATTCTGCATCATTGTTTATGTCTAAGAGGATTTTCCATTTGAGCCACCATGAGATATATTTCTTCTATATGAAAAAGATTCTCATTGAGTCAAGAACATTTGGAGATCCTGCCTACATCAAGTACTATATCGGGATCTTTCATGGTGCCCTACCAAATTCCATTGAACAATATTTTAAAGATAAAAGCATTACTCTAGAAGGAATGTCTTTAGCAATGGCTGATCATCACATCAAAATCACAATCCAATAACACTACTTAGTAAAAAGGGTCACTAAATATTTTAAAAGGTTTGATAATATGTTTACTTCTTCTAGATTTGATCATGATCACCCTTGGCCAAGATGAAGAAAACACAAGTACAAGTCTTATAAAAAAATTCCTTATCTCAAGAAAAGATAGAAACCTACCAAGGATACAATTTGTTTTAATTGTAAGAAGAAAGGCCATTGGTCACATCAATGTCCTCATAAGAAATATAATCCAAAGTTTTCTGCACTCTTTGCAGAAGAACTTGATCATAGTGGTGGGATTTATTCTATTGTGATCCTACTAAAGAAATTGAAGGCATTTCTATTTTTCTTGATCCATATGAATTCTCAAATGATGATTCAATTTCTCTCTCCTCTTCTGTTGTGATTCTAAGACACTAAATTGGGAGGGTGAGAAGCCTACTTTTGATTTATGCATGTTCTCAAGTTTATAGAGACCAGATCCTAAAAAAAGGATTTAGGAAATTGATTGGCTATTAGAAAGTACTCCAACCTAGAAATAAGTAATCAGATAAATCTGAGAAAGGAAAATGTTGATTTTCTCAGACACTTTTCTACCCTAAAAGAAGAACTAGTCAAATATCAGCCTGATAAAAGCCTCAACTAGCTGATACACTCCAACAGATTTATATATGTATTTTCCAGAGTGTTATCACACAAGTTGTAGGTTGGGAAAATCCTGACCCAATCACCAAAATGGCAACAAATTTGAGAACAAGTACCCACTGTCACCTTAGGTAGGTATTCTCGTCAGTTTAGAGGTGAAGTGGTCACCTCAATGGGGGAATCAGTTACTCTAGGGGGAAATGAGATGGGAAGTGAGATTTATGAATGGAAGCCCCTATAGGTCAAGTTAATAGATGTAACAAGGCTTAAGAATGAGTCTTGGGAAAATTTTAAGGTTTCCAAGTCCTTGGGTATCTGCTGAGAGTGTTTGTGTTGATGTTTTGGTAGCTACTGGAGGTATTAACATCCAAGTGTAACCTTTTTACTCAGAATATAATATTCCAGAAGTAAGAGAACCCTTAAACATATGTTTAAAAACCCTAGAGGATAATTCAACCCAAAGGGAATAATAGTAAAGTATTAAAAGGCTCCAGAAAGTGAAGTCAGCCCCACATGAAAAGACACCTTGGAAGACTAGTATAAATAGAGGCTAGGCGCTCCTCATTTGTACACACTCTCACTCATAAGAACAAGGGAAAAAGTTTGAGGAACAATAGCTATAGTTGCAACAGAAGGAGGTGCAAGTCTAGAGAGGGTGGTGAAGTAGTTGCTGTGGTGTAATCTCAGTCTTTTTGGTATCTCTCTTGTGTGCTTCTCTTGGTAAAGGTATGCTTCTATTAGTATAGGTACATTCTCTTGGTATTGCGTTGTTGCTACAGTAGTGGTGTTTCTAGTTAGGGTTTATCTGTTGGTTTTAGTGTGGACTTGCCAGAATCATTCTATCTAAGAAAAGGTTAGTGTGCTTGAGGGTGGCATAGTGAATGCCTATGGTTGGGTGACAATGATGTGACATTGTCTATGGTTAAACGAGCACACCCAAATTTTAACATGGTATTAGAGCTGGTTTCCTTTGTAATAGTCTAATCGCTGGAAGGAATATCCTCAGTTTCCCCCATTGTCAAGCTCGTTGAGCAATTACTGAACCCACCAAGAAGGTCACCTAAGTAGGGCGCATCTTTCCCTTGGATCAGATCTCCAAAATTCTGAAATTGAAAAATTAGGGTTTCCTCATAAAACCCTAGGTCTGTAGTGCTAGTTGCAATTGCAGTTCTAGTTTCTTCATGCCAGTTGCTTCACACTAGTTGTAGTGCCAGTTGTAGCACCAGTTGCAGTGCCAGTTGCAACACCAATTTCAGTACCAGTTGTAGTGAATGTTTTTTTGAAGTATTGGGCCTAACTTTTAGTTGTCCTAGTGCACCCTACCCTAGCACATATCCAACTACCTTCAGATTGCATGTTGGAGCACTTTGAAATTTTTGGGTTCATCATTGTTTGCCTCTGTTGTCGGATGGTGTCATTGCCTGCCACTATTTCCCCCTGCTGTTGGAGGTATGTACTTTTATATGTTTAAATTGTATCACTATCTTGAGGGTGTTTGCAGGAGAAGGGATCTTTTTTCCAAGAAACAATCGAATATCCAGGGGGATCTCAGATCCAACACATTCGGAGGAACAACACACTCTAGGTTTGATTGTTTTGATATGCCTCTAGTGGTTATGACATTATTGTGATCTTATGAACATCTAGTTGTATTTTTATCTATTGAAGTTATGATTATCATACTAACCTTTGGTCAAAGTTAAAGCTATAAGTTGACTCTAGTCAAAGTATTAGATTGATTAAGGTTGAGATTTTAAAGTTTACTTGCATTATATTCCCTAACTCAGATTTCTATCAAGAAAGCATATTGTCTTAGAACATGGTACATGTTGGAGATAATACTTTTAATCTTGAGTTAAGGAGATTTAGAAGAAAAGAAACAAACTCATTCTTGAAGATAAGACTCCAGGTTCTAGGTTTGATTTGTTAAATTGATAAGTTTCCAATTTGCACATATCAAGTTTGATAATTGCTACATTAAAAGTAAACACTATAGTTGTGATAGAAATGTTTGAAAGGTTTTATTACTTCTAGATACAATTAATACTTGGTAGCATGTGAGTACTATTGATATAAATGTTTATTTTACTTGTTTGTAAGATGAACTAACATCTCCTCTAGGAGATATTTCTTGTTTTTTTTTCAGGCAGGTCACCTTGGTAATGTTGTACCATGAAATTGTATTTTATTGTTGTTAACATAGATATTTTCTTATGAAAATGCTATTATACTTTTTTCTCTTGTTGTTCTTGTCTCAGGCAGGCTATCTTGTAAATTCCATGGAGATTACCATGGAGATATTGTTGTTCTTGTTTCTTGTTCTGAGCAAGATACCATGGAGGAATGATTGGTCACACCACTGGAAGAGTGTTGTTCCTATTTATTTTTATTGCATTTTTTTTATTTTTGATCTTGTTTCTAGGTAGGTCATAAGTGATAGCTCTGATAAGGAGCTACTATGATGATTGCTCTCATTATATTTTATTATTTTATTATTATAAGAGTATTATTCTTGTCTATTGTTTTCCCTTGTTGGTCTTGTTCTGGGCAGGTCACAAGTGATAACTTTGAGGGGATGTATAGTGATAGTTGCAAGAGACAACATATTATATGGTCTCTAGTTTGACACATGAAGCAGACTATCTAGATAATAAGTTGTATACACAACCGTATACAACCATGTGCTGAAGAAAAAGAGGACGAAGTTAAAATCTTCTAGCACGTAGGGTACTTTTTCAAGATACATATTATCTCATATGGAGATTGATTGTAAAGAGTAGAAGGCTCCAAACATGACCAAATATATGATTCCATCTAGTGAAATTGATCACTCTTTAGATCATCAGGAAGAGTTAGTAGAGTCAGAAGGGCCTACCCAGAATCATTGTAGTAACCAGGAAGAGACCAACATGGTACCGTGACATTTTGGAGGATGCAAAGATATATATAACATTGATGAGCCATATCATGAGAAGAATATGTCTCCACCAGCGGTGAGGCAGGAGGCCCCACCAAGTACTAGCTTATAAGGAGATAGAGTTCAGAGAGAGTCACCTCTCATGATCCAGTAGGGAAGAGCAACCTCCCCTGGACCGTTAATAGGAGATTAGACTTCAGAGAAGATCATCACATATAGAGGGAGAAGATGGCTCCAAAGATTATATAGACTTAGAGGGATTCAAGCCTCAAAATGAGCATGGAGACTCAGAGTGAGCATGATCTAAGAGAGAGTCGGTGGATTAGAGAGTTTCATTCAGAAAGTATTCCTCCTCAAATTCAGATGGGAGAGAGAGACATCTTCCAAGAATGAAATACAGGTGCCATGAGTTGAAGAGGCTAAATCGAAGCTTCAGATGCTTCAAGGAGATATGATATCTCCTGGGAAGATCCCCTTGTTTCAATAACAAAGAGGAAGACAATCAAGAGGACTGGGATATGGATTTTTCTTTGGCTTCAGGACCAGAAGGGAAGTCAACGGTGAATTCCAAGTTGATCTACAGGACCAAACATGTTGCTGATGGAAACATAGAGATGTACAAATCTTGATTTGTCACCATAATATTCTCCCAGCAAGAGGGAGAATATGATGACGAGACACTTTCTCTAGTAGTCAAAAGAAGCGTACATATGAGAAGGAGTCTCATGTCTACAGATTGAAGAAAAAATTGTACATGATTAAGCAAGCACCCAGTACATGATATTCCAGATCAGACAATTGCCTGATGAGCTTGGGATTTACCAAGAGTAAAGCAGATTCCAACCTTTACTAGAAGATTGTGGATGGAGGACCAATGATATTACTATTATACGTGGATGACCTGTTTCTAATAGGGAAAAAGAATCTCATCACTAAGTGTAAGTGAAAGCTTGCATTAGAGTTCAAGATGAAATACCTGAGTATGATGTGGATTGTGAGATTAAATTGCATGGGTACTTAGATTCAGATTGGCCTGGTAGTGTTGTAGACCGAAAGAGTACATATGGATGTTGTTTCAGTTTGGGATTGGGTATGATCTCATGGTTCAACAGAAATCATTCCAGTGTAGTGCTCGGTATGGCTGAGGCATAATACATAACAGTGTGTCCAGCTAGCAGTGAAGTAGTGTGGCTTCATAAGTTTCTATCTGGTGTGTTTGATCTCAAGTTAGAGGTGAATTACATCTAGTGAAACAACTAGAGATGTGTGAAGTTGTCGAAGAGCCCTGTGTTTCATGACAAGTCAAAGCATATTGGGATCATGTAACACTATATCATGGATATGGTGCAGAGAAGAGCGGTGAAGCTCTAGTATGTGGCTATGAATGCTCATATAGTTGAGGTGTTGACCAAGCCTCTATAAAGGGTGAAGATTGAGTACTTCAGGGAAAAAATTGTTGTGGTCCAGAAGGACGTACCCTTGTGATATGGTATGATGTGTTACAAATGTGATTCCATATAGCAGCATGGTACATTTCTACTCTAGTGAAATAATATGGTACGCATAACTACTCCAGTGAAATAGTTTGGTACACTGAGATATTGCTACTCCATTGAAATAGTCTGGTATGCATAACTACTCTAGTGAAATAGTCTGGTATGAAGATATATTGCTACTCCAGTGAAATAGTCTTGTACACATAGATAATCCAATGAAATAGTTTGGTACGTTGAGATATTTCTACTCTTTTGAAATAGTCTGGTACACATAGCTACTCCAGTGAAATATTATGGTATGATGAGATATTGCTACTCTAGTGAAATAGTATGGTACACATAGCTACTATAGTGAAATAGTCTGGTACGCTGAGATATTTATACTTTATTGAAATAGTATGGTACACATGTTACTGACTATGGCACCAATCAACATGACCTCGCACAAGGTCAACATATGTCGAGCTTTTGAGGCTGGCAAATTTCCCATCTTTTTAAGCTGGAGGGCCAACCTGTGTGGTTGGAGGTGTTTCCTAGCCTTGGGATAGATGGGTAGTGTGTGCACACTACATCATCTAATCCTTGTGATTAGATGCTTGGTCATCATGGACCGGTTCTCTAGTGTGCCAACCAGATCAGATTACTAGTTCTTTATCAACTAGATGTTAGATTATGTGTGCGCTGAAGAGATACTAGTTCTTTATGAACTAGATGCTGGATTTTGTGTGAGATGGTGAGTTACTAGTTCTTTATGAACTAGATGTCATATTATGTGTGAGTCGACGAGTTACTAGTTATTCATGAAATATATGCCATATTTTTGTGAAATGATGAGTTACTAGCTCTTTATGAACTAGATGTCAGATTCTGTGTGAGTTGACGAGTTCCTAGTTCTTTATGAACTAGATTCCAGATTCTGTGTGAGCTGGTGAGTTACTAGTTCTTTATGAACTAGATTTAAGATTTTGTGTGATCTGACGAGTTACTAGTTCTTTATGAACTAGATGCCAGATTCTATGTGAGTTGGCGAGTTGCCTAGTTCTATATGAACTAGTTGAAGCCCTGTGATGACATAAATCTTGGAAGGATGATGAGACCCTAGATGCATGACTGTGACATGGCCATAAAATAGTTTGTATGTGTTACTATGATAGAGCCTATGTGGCTATGATGGTGATACTTGTTACATGATCTGTTTGATCATGAGATGGCCGGTTTGGCCATGCTACTTGTTACGTGATCTCTTTGATAATGAGATAACCTATGTGGTTATGGTGATGCTACCTGATACTGGTCTGCAAGACCATGTGAGTCTTTCCCATGACATGTGAGATGGATGGATGTGTTTGAGACCATTACATGAAGAACATCTTAGTTAATACCTCCCTAACTAAGAGGGAGAGTTGATGTTTTGGTAGTTGCGGGAGGTATTAATCTCCAAGTGTAACATTTGTACTTGAATAGAATATTTTGGTAATAGAACCCTTAAACAGATGTGTCAAAAACCTAGAAGATAATTCGACCCACAGAGAATAATAATAAAGTATTAAAAGGCTCCATAAAATGAGGCCGACCCCACATGAAAACACACCTTAGAAGACTAGTATAAATAGAGGCCAGGTGCTCCTCATTTGTACACACTCTCAGTCAACAGAAGAAGGGTGCAAGTTTGAGGAGTAGAAACTGCAGTTGCAGGAGAAGGATTCGCAAGTCTGGAGAGGGTGGTGCAACAGTTTTCGTGGTGTAATCTCAGGCTTTCTGGTATCTCTCTTATGTGCTTCTCTTGCTTAATGTATGCTTCTATTAGTAGAGCTACGTTCTCTTGGTATTGTGTTGTTGCTGCAGCAATGGTGTTTCTGGTTAGGGTTTATTTGTTGTTTATAGTGTGGACTTGCCAAAATCATTCTATCTAAGAAAAGGTTAGTGTGCTCATGGGTGGCATAGTGAATGCCTATGGTTGGGTGATAATGATGTGACATTGTCTATGGTTAAATGAGCATACCAAAATTTTAATCATTTGTACCTGATCGAGACACAAGAAAATCCAAGTATGCTTGTAATATGTTAGGTGGAAAAAAAAGTTAAGCTTGTTGTCCCTAAATGAAGCAACAATCAGTGATATATATTATCATGTAAAATATAATAAGAGTTGCAAAATAAGTGCGAAAAGACTAGTTGAATAAGCAAGAGACAAGCTAGTAAAGACAAGTTTAACTCAAGAATGAAAGATCAAGACTTTAGCATAAAAGAAAGGCTGTCATAAACAAGTTACTGCAGTGATAATTATCAACCTTATGTATGTAACAAAAAAATTATTACAGAAAATAATTCAACCACCCAAACTTGCCAACAATCCACCCAAAAAGTGACTTGATACTGGTAGATTATAGGGGCATATTTTTAACAACTATTGATAGTTGGTTTGTGAGTTATTAAGAGATTTGTTTTAGGGTTTCTGCAGCCCTAATGGCTGTATAATTAAGTTGTAATACCAACAATAAATACTTTGAGAAACAAAATTCCCTAGTGGCTCAAATGTGTGCTAGGCACAAAGATCACTTTCCAATTTAGACAATCTTAAAATTCCAAAATTTCACGTTTAGCAATCAAAGATTTTATTTCTCCAATGCAATTGAACTAGTGCCTTTAACCATTGGGTAAATGGAGTCTATTGATCAAAAAAGTTGGATGAGTTACTTCATTGGGTGTGTAAACCCTTTTACTACCCAAGGAAAACCCTAACCAACAAGGAAAACCTAGGAGGGTGTAAACCCTTTTACTCCTCCTAGCATCCTTTGCACAACAGATTATTCCAAACAATAAAAATGGACTTGGACGGGGGTGTATTCCCTTATACTCCCTAATATATCGTCACATTCATCTTACAACCAAGAAAAGAGAGCAATAAACATGAAATCCTTACCAAGTTGAAGCATTAACAAGATGAAACCCTAATTCACCAAGCAAATTCCACCATAAGCAAGAAAATAATCCTCCAAGAGAGCTAGCACATCATCCATTGATCCTATTAGCACTCTATAAATTTTGTCCGGCTAAATAGATAAACGATAGAGGTAACTATTTCAACCAGCTTTAGAGCTGAGGCACTAGCTTGCCCAACTCAGAGAGGGCTCTCTCGTGGCACTAGATATATCTATGGAAACCGATGACTAGATTTGATTTTTTTGAGAGATTTTTAATAGAGTTGCTAGAGAAGAAGAGGGGAACACTATGGGCTATGGAGTCAAAATTATGAAAGTGAACGAAGACAATGCATAGACTGATAGAACTCTCCAGAGGACAAAGTCTAAATAAGGCGATGAATCTGAGTTATTCTTGAAATAAAAAGATGTGTAGGAAGATAAAGAAGACAAATAACTGCATCAGAGCATTTCTGAAATGAATTCTGAATAAGTTAAGAAGACAATCACATACTTTAAATTTCTTAGACCAAGCGCGTCGTAGGACGAATTCTGGGCCTTTAAACTCTCCAATTTAAACAGAATATAGTGTAAATGAAATTAAAGAAACACAGGAAATAGACACTATGAAAGAAGACATAACTCATATCACAGCCAATTAGAATCTTTTCATAATCAGTTCCAAATGCTTTTGCATATGTATTCAATTCAGTCCCAGAAAACTTACAATAGAGTCCAGAACCACCAGAATTGTGCCCTTGCACTTATTCCCCCCCTTAATACACTCATAACCTCTAACACTTATACAATTCGAGTTCCTTCAGTGTGCAATCGATTACAATAACTAAAATGAAACGTTTCAGCTTCCACAATGATTACAAATGACAATTTTAAGAAAAAAACGTTTCATGATCCCTGCAGATTCCTCTGACGCTCTAGCTCCTTCCTTTGCCACGTTCTCTTTGAAATGTAACTCATACTCTTTCAAATATAATTGCATTTATCAATATTCTCATTAAATATTTGAGAATAATATATTTGAAATAAAAATAATTCCCAAATATTTTTCTATCCTGTATAATGAAATTTCCATAATTTAATTCATGCCTGTGGTTTTTAAAACCAAGTCTTGTTTGCCCAATTCACCATTTCATTGTAAAAAACATTTATTGTTACCATTTCCCTGTAAAAAACATTTACTGTTTAATGTTTTTCCAATTTACCGTTTCACTGTGTAAAAACATTTACTGTGTGTTTTTTCCAGTTGGTAAAGTACCTTCTATCTTCTTCTTTTACTCCTTAAATATTTGGATAAAGAATTATCCAATTCGTTGTTCACATGCATCTTGCCATTTAAATCCTTTGGATGGAAATAAGCATTAATGTCTTTAATTTGTAAAACGTGAATTTTACCTCTGTAAAACAATTTCACTGTGAGGAAGAATTTCTTTTATTGGAAATCCCATAATCATTTATTGAAATGTACTCCTGGAAAAATGCTGCACATAAAACATATGATAAATGTTTGCATTTATTACATCAGGCTTTGGCTGGAGTGGTTTTAATCCAAACTTCTTTTTCTCCGATGTGCTTCACGTAAAAACACGTGTCCATGAAAGAATCCACGGTAGTATTTCCCCGTCCACCTTCAAAAAATTAACCTCCTCGCTACTTAAATCCCCGATATGCATGTGTGCCCTCCATCCAACCTTTGAATTTTTCACATTATAAAAATTCGTGCCCATGATTTGACGAGATTTCATAAATTAAATATTGGATTAAATATTAATATAAATATAAAAATATTTATATTAATAATAAAAAAACCCTTTTTCTATTTTTGAAGGGCTTTGGGCATATGAGGCTTAACTCATGACTTTGTGGATAGGATAAGGGTTCTTAATAAATGAATATTTTTCATTTTCAACGGGAATACGAAAATAAGGGTAAAAATGAATGAAGTGATGGAACTAAGGGATTTAGATAAGAATTAAGGCTAGGTATAGGCTTGGGATATTTTCCAACTTTTGACTCGTGGAGTACATGACTATTTTGGATGATCTATTGGGTGAAGGATTTAGGTGATGGGATCTTGACGGAGCTGGTGAAAAAGTTAGAAAAGCTGAGTGGAAAAATAACACAAGGACAAGATGCTTTGGAAAAATAAAATGCAAATCGACAGGTGATAACACCATCAACTTCTGATATTGGGAGTTGGAAAAAACAGTTTTTAGAAGACCTCTTTTCGCCCCGATGTACCTCTGGTGTTTCCACGTTTTCACGAATGAAACCATAATGGTTTCCCCGACCCGCCTTCGAATAATTATCTTTTGCACTGCTTCATTTTTCGATATGTGCCTTAGCCGTTGGTCCGGGCTTCTTCAAGATTGACAGTTCGCCGAGTTATACCTTTTGCGCCTTTGCTATATTTGTCTATATGCCACTGGACATAGCTCAGTCCCCCAAACTATCATACTTCCACAGTGATATAGCATTTTGCTAAATTTCTGAAAATTGGATCCTAATCTTAAAACTGTTATGGTGATAACATTGGCTCCAACTGGGGATGCTATCCTCCCTACAAGGTAGCAAAGAACTCGTAGATCTGGTGCCTCATCCATTGGGATTCTCCCAAAACATGTGTGTGTACCCTACTCTGTCCTATCACTAGTGTCTGCTGAAAACCAAACTCTGCACACTGCTCTCAACTGGATACTGAACACTAAATACACTGCTAAAATCTGACTGTACATAATACTGGAAATCTAAACCAAAAAATGCTTGACCAACAAGCTTATTCACACACTCCTACCTACTCTAAAAATTCTGAAATGAATACTCAATCAAGTAATGCTAAAGTGCCAATGCAACCAATCAAGCAATTGACTTCCCAATTTTTCTCCACTCACATCTTTCTTAAACATGCAGACAAATGTAAAAGATGGCAACTAAAAGCAAAAATTGAATCCAAAATCTGAGCTTATGAATGAAATAAAATCCTCCTTCAATGATTACTGTAATAGGATGGCCACAGGATCTTGAAAAATCATTTTTTCTTGATGAGCAAAAACAGAAAGAAAAGCCTCTTTCATAAGTGTTTGTTTCTCTTTCTCTATTTCTTCTGATTTGAGAACATTTTCAAATGAAATGGCAGCAATAGGTTTGTATACTTCTCCATGCATCTCAACAAAACCATTCATACATTCTTGAACATCTTCAAATATGGCAGCCATATTATGTGCATCAAGGCTATCCTCTTGTTCATGAAACAATTCGGATTTGGTTTCGTTAAACTTCTGGAAATATTTTTGAGGACTGTCATTTTGATTTTCAAATGAATTAATAGAAATAAGTTCCTGCTCATAATCTTCTTGTAAATGTGAAAATCTAACATCATGAACTATCTCACAGTTTAGAGTTCTCATGGATGCATTTTCAAAACCATGATTTTCAAATGAATCAAATAAAACCATTGCCTCTTCATTATCTTTCTGTATTTCTGATTGAAAAATGGCATATGTTGTTTTGTTACTTTTCTAAAGCTCTATGTCATTTGTTTGTTCATTGTTGGAAGTTTCCAAAGATGTAGTTTCAGAACCCTCATCTATGTCTAGGCCACTTAGAATTTGAACAACCATATCATTCATAGGGGGAGAAAGACAACCTTGAAACACTTTGTCTTGCTGAATATTTTCATCAAGTTCAGGGGAAAGAAAATGACTTTCATCAACAATATCTTGATCAACTTCACCTTCAACCAAAGGAGGGGCTACTGTTTGTTGTTGGGCTGAATATTCATAAAGGGATTCTATGATTTCATCATTCATACACTCATCATTTCCAAAAACTTTTGCAAGGTACTTAATGAAATGTTCACAAAATTCAAAACAATCTTCAAACACCAAGGATGAAAGATTAGATTCTCCATAATGCTTAAAGAATGTTATATGGAAATCTTTAAGAGAGTATAAGCTTCCTGGTTTTAAACCTTCATACCATAATATTTCTTTCCCCTCTAAAGTAGCCATAAACATTTTCATCAAACAATCCTCATGAAATTCAACCCCCAACTTACATATGTGCATGTGAAATCTAATCAAGTGCAAGCCAACATAATTTTCTTTCCCATCTTCGAATTTAGGCAAATATTTTTGCAAATTTATGTGAGGAATATGATTTGGAAAGCCAAGAATATGAGATCGATTCATTGGAGCATACCTTTCAGATATTGAACTCATCTTCGGACAGTGGAGTCGCCAATGATGTTTTGGAAGCTGGATTCTGCATTGAAAGTGGAGTCGCCAGTGAAAATTTAAATTTTTGGATTCTTCTACTAGTGGAATCGCCTTCAAACTGATTTTTTGATGTGTGGAGTCGCCAGAGTAGGAAGACAACCAATATGTGTCTAAGTGTCTGCTGCTCTTAGACCTTAGAACTCAACCATGCCATTCTTCCCAGGGAAAAAATTTCAATTTCGTCCTTGGCAACGACGCCAAAATGTTAGCACTCTGTAAATTCTATCCGGCTGAATAGAAAAACAATAGAGGTAACTGTTTCAACCAGATTTAGAGATGAGGCACTAGCCTGCCAAACTCAGAGAGGGCTCTCTTGTGTCACTTGATATATCTATGGAAACCGACGGCTAGATTTGATTTGTTTGGGAGATTTTTAATAGAGTTGTTGGCGAAGAAGAGGGGAACACTATAGGCTATGGAGTCAAAATTCTGAAAGTGACTGAAGACAATGCATAGACTGATAGAACTCTCCAGAGGACAAAGTCTAAATAAGGCGATGAATCTGAGTTATTCTTGAAATAAAAATATGTGTAGGAAGATAAAGAAAACAAATAACTGGATCAGATAATTGCTGAAATGAATTCTGAATAAGTTAAGAAGACAATCACATATTTTAAATTGCTTAGACCAAAAGCGTCACAGGACGAATTCTGGGCCTTTAAACTATCCAATTTAAACAGAAGACGGTGTAAATGGAATTAAAGAAACACAGGAAATACACACTATGAAAGAAGACATAACTCATATCACAGCCAATTAGAATCTTTTCATAAACAGTTCCAAATGCTTCTGCATATGTATTCAATTCAGTCCCAGAAAAATTACAATAGAGTCCAGAACCACCAGAATTGTGCCCTTGCACTTCTGCCCCCACTTAATACACTCATAACCTCTAACACTTATACAATTCGAGTTCCTTTAGTGTGCAACCGGTTACAATAACTGAAATGAAACGTTTCAATTTCTACAATGATTACAAATAACAGTTTTCAGAAAAAAACGTTTCATGATCCCTGCAGATTCCTCTGATGCTCCAACTCCTTCCTTTGCCACGTTCTCTTTGAAATGTAACTCATACTCTTTCAAATATAATTGCATTTATCGATATTTTCATTAAATATTTGGGAATAATATATTTGAAATAAAAATAATTCCCAAATATTTTTTTATCCTGTAGAATGAAATTTCCATAATTTAATTCATGCCCGTAGTTTTTAAAACCAAGTCTTGTTTTCCCAATTCACCATTTCATTGTAAAAAATTTTTACTGTTACCATTTCCCTGTAAAAAACATTTACTGTGTAATGTTTTTCCAATTTACCGTTTCATTGTGTAAAAACATTTACTGTGTGTTTTTTCCAGTTGGTAAAATACCTTTCATATTCTTCTTTTACTCCTGTAAATATTTTGATAAAGAATTATCCAAGTCTTTGTTCACGTGCATCTTCCCATTTAAATCCTTTGCATGGAAATTAACATTAATATCTTTAATTTGTAAAATGTGAATTTTACCTCTGTAAAACAATTTCACCGTGAGGAAGAATTTCTTTTATTGGAAATCCCATAATCATTTATTGAAATGTACTCCTGTAAAAATGCCGCACATAAAACATATGATAAATGTTTTCATTTATTACATCAAGCTTTGGCTGGAGTGGTTTTAATCCAAACTTCTTTTCCTCCGATGTGCTTCATGTAAAAACACGTGTCCATGAAAGAATCCACGGTAGTATTGATCCAAGTGGATATTGGTGGCCACCCACCTATTCCACTTGGACCCCCACCATTGCTTCTTTCAGTTTTTCAGTTTTCGCACAGTTTACTATTTTTAGCAGTTTTTTTTCAGGTCTTGAACTTCCGGGGCCATTTTGAGGCCCTAAACAATGTTTTTTTGGGTATGTTTCTCTAAAAAATTATCATCTAACGATACTATTTTGTCTCGATATTTGTAGGCCTTGGATAGATCTTTCCAATGAGCTATCATATGCCTAAAACGAATATCATATGCAAAAGTTACGACCTCGGGAAGTTGATGCACCAACTTACCCAAACGGGGCTCACATGACTTTTGGCGCTTCATCTCCCAGGGTTAGGTTTTTGGATGTCTAGGAATTTTGGCATTCCCGTTTATTGTAAAAGGGACTTCAGAGCCTCATTGTAATCATTTTCTCACGGATGCGAGTAGCGGCCACATCTCTTCTCAGAGATAAGCTACCGGCGCCCTAGCTAGTTTATTTCCATTCTGTCTGTAAGCATATTTCAGTCATTTGTTATTAATGAAATGAAGTCTCATTTCCGCTACATCTCTGTGTTTATGTGTATTTCTGTATTTCATTCTGTTCCTACATAAATCTGGATCAGTGGTATCAGAGCGGTCTTCTCATTCTCGATCCTTCTTTGCATGTCCCCAACGAGATCGGGCTATAAGGAGTTGGGGCTCAATCTGGTTGAACCTTTGCAAGATCAGCCTCGCAAACCCCGACGACCGCCCATGGGGGAAGAAAAGAAAGATGAGGGAGTAGAAGATCCTATCAAAATGTTGCTCGAGGAGGCCCTCGAGAAACAAAGGAACGCGATGATGGACAACTTTGCCCAGATTCTTCAACGGATTCCGACTGGCGGTGCATCGACATCCAGAAGCCAATCTGGAGGTGCCACTCCTTTTAACGTACAAGTAAACTTTGACATTCCCATATTTGATGGCCAAATAGATGCAGATTCCGTAGATAGATGGTTGAATCTATTAGAAGGATATTTCTCGGTTCATGACTTTTCCGACCGAGAAAAGATTATTTTCGCACTCCTCAAAGCCGCCCCCCATGTCAAGGACTGGTGGGAAACCTACTCGGAGCAAGAGGGCGAGGGAGAACCCTCTTTTTTCTCAGCTGCACCCACTTGGAATTCTTTCTGAGATGCCATCAAGGAACAATATTATCCCGTGGAGAGCTATGAGGACAAATACATACAATGGACTACGTTGCAGCAACAAAGGGACCAAGATGTGCATGAGATGACGAATCTGTTTCATACCCTATGCACAAAGTTGGGTATCAAAGATTCAAAGAAACATTTGGTATTAAAGTACCGTAGTTGTCTGCACAGATACATTCAGGAGGAAATGGAGTTCCTCGACATCTCCTCACTTGGTGTGGCATACCGATATGCTGCCAAGATTGAGTAGAAGTTCAAATAGAAGAAGCGAGACTATGGGTCTGCAAATCAGAAGCATGGGAAAGGTACTCCCAAACTGCAAAACAAAGGACCAATCCAAGGCGGGGCAGCCCAGGACAACCCGCCAAAGCCACAAGCAAATAACAACACCACGAAGCCAAAAAAGGACACAGGGAAGTGGTGTGAGTTCCATAAGAGCTCCACTCACAACACAAGTGAGTGTCGGGCCAAGCAGTCACTGGTAGCCGAGTTGAAGGCTTCTGAATCAGATGCATGCTCCGACTCTGAATCAGAACCTGACAAGGGGAATGACAGGGGGAAGTAGATTATTGATGCGGAGCCCAACGCCACCATTGCCACCACAAAGATCCATAAGGAGGAACCAGAAGATCTAGAGGAGGCAGAGCGTCTCTTCCATTCCAAGATGTGGGTAAAGGGTTCCCCGTTGCAGTTCATTGTCGACAGAGGGAGCCAGAAGAACCTCATCTTGGTAGAGGTCATGAAGCAGTTGGGCTTGCCAACCACAACACACCCACAACCATACACCATTGGGTGGTTGCACCAAGGACGAGACCTCCGCGTCAGTCGACAATGTTGCCTTCCCTACAACATCAAGCCCTTCACGGATGAGGTATTATGTGACATTAATCCTCTTGATGTTTCTGATGTATTATTAGGCCAACCGTACTTGTGGAAGCGACATGCTATGTATGAGTCTAGGCCTCGTGCTGTTATTATCACTTTGGGAAATAAGCTATACAAGATACCGGAGATAGCACCGCCTACCACCATCTCTTTGGCTACTACAAAACAATGCAGTAAGCTCATTTCCAAAACCAGGAAATTTGTTTTCCTGATGATCCGCCCTCAGGGAAAGCGGAAGACTGTGGCCATGACCTCCAGACAAGGCCCCACTACATGAAATTAACAGATGGATAAGGTCGTGGAGGAGTACAAGGACATCTTCACCTCCCCTGCAGGGGTGCCTCTACACTACCAGGTCAAGCACCCCATCGATCTGACCCCAGGTGCACCGCTGCCCAATGGACCCATCTACTGACACTTTGTCCTGGATAATGACGAACTTTAAGAGGCAGATTCAATAGCTGTTGCAGAAAGGTCACATCCGGCTAAGTTCATCGCCCTGTGGGAGCCCAATCGTATTGGTGCAGAAGAAGGATGGGACTTGGAGACTTTGCATTGACTATCGGGCACTGAACAAGATCACTGTTCGGAATAGGTACCCAATCCCACAGATTGATGACCTTCTGGACCAACTCAAGGGGGAAACATATTCAACAAGATCAACTTGAAGTTTGGGTATCACCAGGTACCAATCG
>ML777605.1:544654-591382 GCA_009831015.1 Picea engelmannii | reverse complement strand
CCAGGTGGATATTGGTGGCCACCCACCTATTCCACTTGGACCCCCACCATTGCTTCTTTCAGTTTTTCAGTTTTCGCACAGTTTACTATTTTTAGCAGTTTTTTTCGGGTCCTGAACTTCTGGGGCCATTTTGAGGCCCTAAATGATGTTTTTTTGGGTATGTTTCTCTCGCAAAATTTAATCTAACAATGCTATTTTTTCTTGAGCGTTGTAGGCCTCAGATAGATCTTTCCAACGAGCTATCATACGCCTAAAACGAAGATCGTATGCTAAAGTTACGACCCCGGGAAGTTGATGCACCAACTTACCCAAACGGGGCCCACATGACTTTTGGCGCTTCATCTCCCAGGGTTAGGTTTTTGGATGTCTAGGAATTTTATCATTCCCGTTTATTGTAAAAGGACGTTCAGAGCCTCATTGTAATCATTTTCTCACGGATGCGAGTAGCGGCCACATCTCTTCTCAGAGATAAGCTACCAACGCCCTAGCTAGTTTATTTCCATTCTGTCTGTAAGCATATTTCAGTCATTTGTTATTAATGAAATGAAGTCTTATTTCCGTTGCATCTCTGTGTTTATGTGTATTTCTGTATTTCATTGTGTTCCTACATAAATCCGGATCAAGTATTTCCTGGTCCACCTTCACAAAATTAACCTCCTCGCTACTTAAATCCCCGATATGCATGTGCGCCCTCCATCCAACCTTTGACTTTTCCAGATTATAAATTGAGATTCGTGCCCATGATTTGACGTGATTTCATAAATTAAATATTGGATTAAATATTAATAAAAATATAAAAATATTTGTATTAATAATAAAAACCCCCCTTTTTTTTTATTTTCGAAGGGCTTTGGGCATATGAGGCTTAACTCATGACTTTATGGATAGGATAAGGGTTCTTAATAAAGGAATTTTTTCATTTTCAACGAGAATATGAAAATAAGGGTAAAAATGAATGAAGTGATGGAACTAAGGGATTTAAATAAGAATTAAGGCTAGGTATAGGCTTGGGATATTTGCCAACTTTTGACTCGTGGAGTACATGACTATTTTGGATGATCTATTGGGTGAAGGATTTAAGTGATGGGAGCTTGACGAAGCTGGTGAAAAAGTTAGAAAAGTTGAGTGGAAAAATAACACATGGACAAGATGCTTTGGAAAAATAAAATGCAAATCAACAGGTGATAACACCATCAACTTCCGATATCGGGAGTTGGAAAAAATGGTTTTGAGCAGACTGCTTTTCGCCCCGTTGTACCTCTGGTGTTGCCACGTGTCCATGAATGAAACCATAATGGTTTCCTCGACTCGCCTTCGAATAATTATCTTTTGCGCTGCTTCATTTTCAAATATGTGCCGCAGTCGTTGATCCACGCTTCTTCAAGATCGACGGTCCGCCGAGTTATACCTTTTGCGACTTCACTATATTTCTTTATATTCCGCTGGATATAGCTTGGTCCCCCAAACTATCATACTTCCACAATGATATAACATTTCGCTAAATTTTCGAAATTTGGATCCTGATCTGAAAATTGTTATGGTGATAACATTGGCTCCAACTGGGGATGCTATCCTCCCTGCGAGGTAGCAAAGAACTTGTTGATCTGGTGCCTGATCCATTGGGATGCTCCCGAAACATGTGTGTGTACCCTACTTTGTCCTATCACCAGTGTCTGCTGAAAACCAAACTCTGCACACTGCTCTCAACTGGATACTGAGCACTGAATACACTGCTAAAATCTGACTGTACATACTACTGGAAGTCCAAACTGAAAAATGCTTGACCAAAAAGATTATTTTCACACTCCTACCTACTCTACAAATGATGAAATGAATACTCAATCAAGTAATGCTAAAGTGCCAATGCAACCAATCAAGCAATTGGCTTCCCAATTTTTCTCCGCTCACATCTTTCTTAAACATGCAGACAAATGTAAAAGATGGCAGCTGAAAGATAAAATTGAATCCAAAATCTGAGCTTATGAATGAAATAAAATCCTCCAATGACGACTGTAATAGGATGGCTATAGGATCTTGAAAAATCATTTTTTCTTGATGAGCAAAAACAAAAAGAAAAGCCTCTTTCATAAGTGTTTGTTGCTCTTGCTCTATTTCTTCTGATTTGAGAACATTTTCAAATGAAATGGCTGCAATAGGTTTGTCTACTTCTCCATGCATCTCAACAAAAACATTCATACATTCTTGAACATCTTCAAATATGACAACCATATTATGTGCATCAAGGCTATCCTCTTGTTCATCAAACAATTCGGATTTGGTTTCATTAAACTTCTGGAAATTTGTTTGAGGACTATCATTTTGACTTTAAAATGAATTAATAGAAATAATTTCTTGCTCATAATCTTCTTGTAAATGTGAAAATCTAACATCATGAAATATCTCACAGTTTAGAGTTCTCATGGATGCATTTTCAAAACCATGATTTTCAAATGAATCAAATAAAACCATTGCCTCTTCATTATCTTTCTGTATTTTTGATTGAAAAACGACATATGTTGTTTTGTTGCTTTTCTGAAGCTCTATGTCATTTGTTTGTTCATTGTTGGAAGTTTCCAAAGATGTAGTTTCAGAACCCTCATCTATGTCTAGGCCACTTAGAATTTGAACAACCATATCATTCATAGGGGGAGAAAGACAACCTTGAAGCACTTTGTCTTGCTAAAAATCTTGTTGAATATTTTCATCAAGTTTAGGTGAAAGAAAATGACTTTCAACAACAATATCTTGATCAGCTTCACCTTCAACCAAAGGAGGGGCTACTGTTTGTTGTTGGGCTGAATATTCATAAAGGGATTCTATGATTTCATCATTCATACACTCTTCATTTCCAAAAACATTTTCAAGGCACTTAATGAAATGTTCACAAAATTCACAACAATCTTCAAACACAAGGGATCAAGGATTAGATTCTCCATAATGCTTAAAGAATGTTATATGGAAATCTTTAAGAGAGTATAAGCTGCTTGGTTTTAAACCTTCATACCATAATCTTTCTTTCCCCTCTAAAGTAGCCATAATTTTTTTTATCAAACAATCCTCATGAAATTCAACCCCCAACTTACATATTTGCATGTGAAATCTAATCAAGTGCAAGGCAACATCATTTCCTTTCCCATCTTTGAATTTAGGCAAATATTTTTGCCAATTTATGTGAGGAATATGATTTTGAAAGCCAAGAATATGAGATCGATTCATTGGAGCATACCTTGCAGATATTGAACTCATCTTCAGACAGTGGAGTCGTCAATGATGTTTTGGAAGTTGGATTCTGCATTGAAAGTGGAGTTGCCAATGAAAATTTAAATTTATGGATTCTTCTACTAGTGGAATCGCCTTCAAACTGATTTTTTGATGTGTGGAGTCGCTAGAGAAGGAATACAACCAATATGTGTCTAAGTGTCTACTTCTCTTAGACCTTAGAACTCAACGATGTCGTTCTTCCCTGGGAAAAAAATTCAATTTCGTCCCCGACAATGACGCCAAAATGTTAGCACTCTGTAAATTCTATCCGACTGTATAGACAAACAACAGAGGTAACTATTTCAACCAGATTTAGAGCTGAGGCACTAGCCTGCCCAACTCAGAGAGGGCTCTCTCGTGTCACTTGATATATCTATGGAAACCGACGACTAGATTTGATTTGTTTGGGATATTTTAATAGATTTGCTGGTGAAGAAGAGTGGAACACTATGGGCTATGGAGTCAAAATTCTTAAAGTGAACGAAGACAATGCATAGAATGATAGAATTCTCCAGAGGACAAAGGATAAATAAGGTGACGAATCTGAGTTATTCTTGAAATAAAAAGATGTGTAGGAAGATAAAGAAGACAAATAACTGCATCAGAGCATTGCTGAAATGAATTCTGAATAAGTTAAGAAGACAATCACATAGTTTAAATTGCTTAGACCAAGAGCGTCACAGGACGAATTTTGGGCCTTTAAACTCTCCAATTTAAATAGAAGATAGTGTAAATGGAATTAAAGAAACACAAGAAATACACACTATGATAGAAGATAGAACTCATATCACAACCAATTAGAATCTTTTCATAAACAATTCCAAATGCTTCTGCATATGTATTCAATTCAGTCCTAGAAAAATTACAATAGAGTCCAAAACCACAAGAATTGTTCCCTTGCACTTCTTCCCCCCCCTTAATACACTCAGAACCTATAACACTTATACAATTCAAGTTCCTTCAGTGTGCAACTGGTTACAATAACTGAAATGAAATGTTTCAACTTCTACAATGATTACAAATGACAGTTTTCAGAAAAAAACGTTTCATGATCCCTGCAAATTCCTCTGACGCTCCATCTCCTTCCTCTACCACGTTCTCTTTGAAATGTAACTCATACTCTTTCAAATATAATTGCATTTATCGATATTCTCATTAAATATTTGGGAATAATATATTTGAAATAAAAATAATTCCCAAATATTTTTCAATCCTGTATAATGAAATTTCCATAATTTAATTCATGCCCGTGGTTTTTAAAACCAAGTCTTGTTTTCCCAATTCACCATTTCATTGTAAACAACATTTACTCTTACCATTTCCCTGTAAAAAACATTTACTGTGTAATGTTTTTCCAATTTACCATTTCACTGTGTAAAAACATTTACTGTGTGTTTTTTCCAGTTGGTAAAATACCTTCTATCTTCTTCTTTTACTCTTGTAAATATTTGGATAAAGAATTATCCAAGTCTTTGTTCATGTGCATCTTCCCATTTAAATCCTTTGCATGGAAATAAGCATTAATGTCTTTAATTTGTAAAACGTGAATTTTACCTCTGTAAAACAATTTCACCTTGAGGAAGAATTTCTTTTATTGGAAATCCCATAATCATTTATTGAAATGTACTCCTGCAAAAATGTCGCACATAAAACATATGATAAATGTTTGCATTTATTACATATTTCTTTTATTGGAAATCCCATAATCATTTATTGAAATGTACTCCTGGGAAAATGCCGCACATAAAACATATGATAAATGTTTGCATTTATTACATCGAGCTTTGGCTGTAATGGTTTTAATCCAAACTTCTTTTCCTCTGATGTGCTTCATGTAAAAACACGTGTCCACGAAAGAATCCATGGTAGTATTTCCCGGTCCACCATCACAAAATTAACCTCCTCACTACTTAAATCCCTGATATGCATGTGCACCCTCCATCCAACCTTTGACTTTTCCACATTATAAATTGAGATTCGTGCCCATGATTTGACGTGATTTCATAAATTAAATATTGTATTAAATATTAATATAAATATAAAAATATTTATATTAATAATAAAAAACCCCTTTTTCTATTTTCAAAGGGCTTTGGGCATATGAGGCTTAACTCATGACTTTGTGGATAGGATAAGGGTTCTTAATGAAGGAATATTTTTCATTTTCAACGGGAATACAAAAATAAGTGTAAAAACGAATGAAGTGATGGAACTAAAGGATTTAGATAAGAATTAAGGCTAGGTATAGGCTTGGGATATTTGCCAACTTTTGACTCGTGGAGTACATGACTATTTTGGATGATCTATTGGGTGAAGGATTTAGGTGATGGGAACTTGACGGAGTTGGTGAAAAAGTTAGAAAAGATGAGTGGAAAAATAACACAAGGACAAGATGATTTGGAAAAATAAAATGCAAATAGCAGGTGATAACACCATCAACTTTCGATATCAGGAGTTGGAAAAAACGGTTTTGAGTAGACCGTTTTTTGCCCCGATGTACCTCTGGTGTTGCCACGTGTCCACGAACGAAACCATAATGGTTTCCTTGGCCCGCCTTCGAATAATTATCTTTCACACTGCTTCATTTTCTGATATGTGCCTTAGCCGTTGATCTGGGCTTCTTCAAGATCGACGGTCCGCCGAGTTATACCTTTTGTGCCTTCACTATATTTGTCTATATTCCGTTGGATATAGCTCGGTCCCCCAAACTATCATACTTCCATAGTGATATAGAATTTCACTAAATTTCCGAAATTTGGATCCTGATCCGAAAATTGTTATGGTGATAACACATCCACTAGTAAAGGGATACCATAAAAATTAGCATAAGAGATAGATATTTCCCAAGGAGGGAGAAAATCTCAGCCAAGTACCTCTCACAATGGGAGAGTTATGTTATGAAAAGAGATTCAAATGATCTCTATTTATACAAAATGTCTAAGACATAGTTTTTACACTTAGAAAGGGTAAAACATAAGATAATGGGTCAAAAACCCTTATGTTACCCCTTGAACCAAATAATAATATTTAATTTCACTTTAACACATTAGAAACCCTAAAAGTAAGATGACATCACCCCTTTAGGGGATGTTTTGACACTTTTCCAAGTCATTGGAGAAGAAGAAAGAGGTCATTGGGGTTCCTTGATCTTCCTCTTCATGTGATAGGGTCAATCCATGTCTCCTCAGGTCAAAGAATTCCAAGTGTCAATGTGAAATAAATCCATCACCACTAAATCCTAGCCCCTTCATGACACCAATCCTTAAGGAGGTGACATTTTTCCTCTCTTAGGGAAGTTGTTGCTAGAAAAACAGGATCACGGAGCAATAAAATAAAACAAATGCGAAAATAAAACACAAAATATACACAATACAATAGAGAAATAGATATATGTGGTTCACCAAGTGTGGGCTACATCCACCAGGGAAATTGCCAGGTCCTTCCTTTTCATTATTCAGCAAATGAAGGGATACAACCTACAACACACCCATTGTAACTTCCTCTTTTTTCTCTCACAGTCTCCTCACTCAGAATAAAATATTTGTAATAATAGATAGCCACAATACATTTCCCTAATAAAAGAGGGTTGTCTTCTAGGGAAAACAACCCTAACATAAATTCTACCGTCAGATCTGCAACCTTATAATGAACATTCCATATTTACTATGAAATTACAATATACATTTACAAGGAAATTTTTCCTTTGAGGGCCTGCTTTCCCCCGGACCCCGCAAGGGGGAAAATCCCACCCTGCACTACCCTACATGGAGGGGTGTACATTCTTCCAGGGTGTAAATTCTTCATGGGGTATAAACATGGCTGAAAACAAAGACCTATGAATCAGGAAGATAATCATCCTCCACAACCAACAATCGTTTGGGTACTAGGGGCTAGGTAAGATCATCTATGATGTCTTATAGGCCTCAAAATCCATGTCTCTATGATCTTATGTGCGGGCCTAAATCATCCAACCTGTGGGCTCCTTTCCCCATGGAATCCCAAGCTAGGCTTGTGCTTCCAAAAATGGCCACCAAGCAAGGTCCTCCAAAAAAAAGGGTATGCCCTCCAAAGATCTCAAGTCAAAGATATCATGACAAGTGTAAACCACATCTAATAAGAAAGGCACCTAAACATGTGCATCAAAAATACCTCATCAAATTAAACAAATGCTCAAAACCCCTATACAATTGACCAAGTTTAAATATGGGAGGGGTGTCAGAAAAGTCCTATTGGGTAGACCAAATCCCTCAAGTAGGGGATGCTCCCATGGATGGCGTTTCGAGGTTATGTAATGGATGATGAGGTGGAAGGGTTTTAGACTTCATCGGTAAATGAGTTTCATGACATACAACAGATCATATTATATCATTTATGGGTGCCTTCATAGAGGGTGTGTCGCACCTTTGTTTGCGATGAAATTTTTCCAAGCCGATATTATTGCCATTATTTATTGTTATTTCTTTCATGTTTTAAGAAACAATTTGAAGTCCACTGTCCTATATTGGTGTCCAGATAATGATGGCGCCATTCAAAAATACCTCACAAAAATGAGAAGGATGGCTCGTGATGAGACCCCCTTTCTCTCAGTTATGTAATTGAGAGCCACTACCCTAGCTTCGTGACCAGATGATGGTAATGTCATACTGCTAAATACCTATGATCATGATATTTCAGCTCATGATGAGACCTCCCATCCTCCAACTAACCCCTTAAGCATTCACTATCATTTATTTTGGTAGCCCCCCCATTTTTTTTATAGAGAAGCGTTTCATTTCTTTCTTGGGGATCCTTGGGCAAAGAATATGGAATGTCTATATTTAGGCTTTTATCTTTTTAACCAACATCAATCCCTCTGGGCCTTCAGGCCCTTATTCCCATGAAATGAGGTACTTGCCCTTCTTGGGTCACTAAATTCAAAGGGCATAGAATAGGACAATATGGTGGGAGTGTAATGAGCAGAAATTGGTAAGTATGGTTGGGAATGGTACGTTAATCCCTCAAAGGAACCCCAATCAAAAACCTTCCCCAAAGGTTGGCCACTTACTAGGAAATATATGGCACTTACAAAGGTGAAATAGGGTTAAAATCATAATGTACAAGTAGGCTCTCTATAATCAAAAGTATCTCAAATATAACATGCTTAAATTTCTTGAATATTAGGGTGATTACGTGCCACAATACCTTACTTGTACCACATGGAGCAAGACCCATCTTCCTTCTAGAAGCTAGCTGGTGTGGTGTATATGTTGACAATGGGCCAGAAGGTGGTGATAGAGTGGGATTTCATATGTGCAAGCGGAAACTTCTGGTCATGTGGTCTTTTGACACTCCATATCTGCAACGTGAGGGCCTCGAGAGACGATCTCCTTAGTTATCCCACAAAATGGGGATAACATCCGGCTCATACTTGGGGACATGTGCTCGTCGTAGAGTGCATGAGAAATGCAACATATCTTGGTAGACCTGTTCCTACAATGAAATAAGAAACCATAAAATATAGGTTGGTTCTATTACCCTTCATCCATATACATCAAAATCCAAATGAAAACTAATCTAGAAAAGAAAATTTTAGTATTTTTTCAAAAATGTCTAAACTAAGCATGAAATCAATATGAAAGTAGAGAAAAAAAAATATGAAATGCATCTAAACTAACATGAGTAATCAAGATGCAAATGAAAGAAATCAAAATGAACTACCTACTTACCTGGGGGCCTTGGGGCCCTGAAGATCAGGCGATAGATGGTGTCAGGTGAAGTCATAAAACTAGTGAACTAGTTGATCATCTCATCAAAGTATCTCCACCCGTGCTTAATCATGTGAAACAACAAAGATAATTCCAACACAAAATGATCATGAACATAAATAGATATCTAATCAATTGTAAAATGAAACTCATGGAGATGGGTGGGAGGGAAGAAATCCTACTGGAAATAGAAACTATCAGCCTAATCATCTTGCATGAAAGTTAACCAGAAGCCTAGTCAATCCATATCTGAAAATGGATACTATATGTAGACGACGGTTCATATTCATTCACACACAAATATTCACTCCTTGTTGAATACTAAGAGGAAATGAGAGATTAGGAGAAGACTTCATGGGTTCCCAGAGAAGAAGATATACGGTAAGGGACAACCTAAGGTCTAGAGAAAGAAAAATGTGGCCTATTCATTTGTGAATCCATGCAGAAATCCTCGATATGAAAATATTTCGTCTTTGTAGAGTGAACGTTTGATTTCTCTGATATGGACACATCTTGGTATTCCTCCAAAATTGAGGATAAAGGTGGCTAAGATTCCTCATACAACAAGTCTGCATCCCTAAAAATATATGCATCACAAGTCTCGAGGGACGACTGAAAATCATTCTGAAAATGTTGTGACCGGTCATCCTCAAATAAATCTGTAATCATGTCATCATCAAGTTTCCAAACATATGAATCATATATGCATGAAAAGTAGTCTTCTGAAGATGAAAACTCAAACCCATTTTCTTGAGGGCTACCCTCATTGTCATAAATAAGGTCTCTATAAAAAATGAGATGACGAAAATCCCACCTGTGTCTGCCAGTCTGTATGAAAGTGTCTATATGCTCATCAACCATATCGAAGGGTTCTTTCATAATACCATCAGTGTGACTGAAAATGACCATCTCTTCCTCTTTTTGTGCAGGAAGGATAGAGGCTAAGGCAGGTTCAACTAGATCTTCAAATTATTCATCATCGAGACTGATTGCTTCTTCAACATCATGTGCAGGAGGAGAGAAAGGTTGGATAACCTCACCTTCATCAAGTGGGAGAAAATATAGCGGTGCCTCAATATGTTGCACTTTATCAAAATTCTTCTTTCTTCTTATGGACACTCCCCTCCATTGCCTCTTCATCACAAGAGGTTTGATCCTTAGTACATAGTGCTTTGTCTGCTTTTCTTCAAGAGGACCTATCATATCCAAGGTTTCCTCCAATACTTATTCACTTCTGAAGTCATGGAATAAAGTATCATTAAGATCTTCAAAAGTATCACAAATCATCATGTTCTCTTCTTGATGTGTAGGAGGAATAGAGGTGTGGATGTCTTCATCAAGTGGAAGAGTAGGTATGAGCACTTTATCTTTTTCAAATGTATCATCTGGATATTCAACATGAGAAAATTCATCTGGATCTTCTTGGTAACTTTATTCATTCTCATGGTCTAGTTCTTTGGCAGGAAATAATTCTTGTATACATTTCATCATTTACTCAACAACTTTATTAACAACCTTTTCCTTTTCCACATGTAAAAGTTCCCTCTTCGAGGTATAACAAGTTTTGGATGAGGGTCATCCCATGGTGCTATATTTCCATTGACTAAAAATACACCTCAATGGAGTCACCAGATGAGATCAAGGCTCATCAAAAGATGGAAAGGGGGAAACAAGGTAAGGTGGGTTCTGGGAAGGTGGAGTCACTATATGAGCTTCAATTAGAGCTCATCAAAGGTGGAAATGGAGAGGGAACTTCCCTCAGGTGGAGTCACCAGGAAAACTAGGGAAAATTCTTTGGGATAGCTTGCCAAAGTGTCGTTAGGGTTCAAAAGAGGATTCAAAATCATCCCTAGAAGTGGCGCCAAAATGTTATCGCACAAGTTGTAGGTTGGGAAAAGCCCGAACCAACCACCAAAATGACAACAACTTTGAGAACACCTACAAACTGTCACCTTAGGAAGGTATTCATGTCACGTTAGAGGTGAAGTCGTCACCTCAAGTGGGGAAGCCTAGTGACCTTAGGAGGAAATGAGATGGAAAGTAAGATGTATGAATGGAAGCCCCTATATTTCAAGTTTCTATATGGAAGAAGGCTTAATAATGAATATTGGGAAATTTTTAAGGTTGCCATTTCCTTGGGTACCCACTGAGAGTGTTTGTACCTACTAGAGACACAAGAAAAGCCAAGTATGTTTGTAATATGTTAGGTGGAAAATAAAGTTAAGATTTCTGTCCCTAAATTCAGAAACAATCAGTGATATATATCAACATTTAAAATATAATAAGAGCTACAAAATAAGTGCTAAAGTTCTAGTTGAATAAACAAGAGACAAGCTAGTAAAGACTAGTTTATTTCAAGAATGAAAGAGCAAGACTTTAGCATAAAAGCAAGCCCGTCATAAATTTTTTATTGAAGTGATAATTATCATCCTTATATATGTAACAAAAAATTTATCACAACAAATAATTCAACCACCAAAACTTTCCAACAATCCACCCAAGAAGTGCGCTCAGACTAGTAGATTATAGGGGCAAAGTTTTAGCAACTTCTGACAGTTGGTTTGTGAGTTATTAAGAGATTTGTTTTAGGGTTTTTGCAGCCCTAATAACTGCATCTTTAATTTTTAACAACATAAATAAATACTTGGATAAAAAAAACTCCATAGTGGCTCAAAGGTTCCTTAGGCACAAATATTACTTTCCAATTTAGGCAATCTCAAAATTCCAAAATTTCACATTTACCAATGTAAGATTTTATTTCTCCAATTCAATTGAACTAGTGAATCTAACCATTGGGTAAATGGTTTCTCTTGATAAAATAAGTTGGATTAGTTACTTCCTTGGGGATGTAAACCTTTTTACTCCCTAAGGAAAACCCTAACCAACAAGGAAAACCTAGGAGGGTGTAAACCCTTTTACTCCTTCTAGCATTCTTTGCACAATAGATTATTCAAAACAATAAAAATGGAATTGGAGGGGGGATATATTTCATTATACTCCCAAATATGTCATCAAATTAATCTTACAACCAAGAAAAGAGAGAAATAACCATGAAATCCTTACCAAGTTGAAGCATTAACAAGATGGAACCCCAATTCACCAAGAAAATTCCACCATAAGCAAGAAAATAATCCTCCAAGAGAGCTAGCACATAATACATCCATCCAATAGTAAAGAGAGGCCATAAAAAATAGCATAAGAGATAGAGATTTCTCAAAGAGGGTGAAAATTTCAACCAAGTACCTCTCACAATGGGAGAGTTATGTTATCAAAAGAGATTCACATGATCTCTATTTATACAAAATGGCTAACACATAGTTTTTCCACTTAGCAAGGGTAAAACATAATATAAGGGGTAAAAAACCTGTATCTTACCCCTTGAATCGAATAATAATAATTAATTTTCACTTTAACACATTAGAAACCCTAAAATTAAGATGACATCACCCCTTTAGGGTATGTTTTGACACTTTTCCAAGTCATTGGAGAAGAAGAAAGAGGTCGTTGAGGCTCCTTGAGCCTCCTCTTCATGTGCTAGGTCAATCCATGTCTTCTCCAGTTAAATCATGCCAAGTTTCAATGTGCAATAACCCCATCACCACCAAATCCTAGCCCCTTCATGACATCAACCCTCAAGGAGGTGACATTTTGTCTCTCCTAGGAATGTTGTTTGGGTACTAGGGGCTAGGTAAGATCATCCATGATGTCTTCTAGGCCTCCAAAGTCATGTATCTATGATCCAGCGTGCATGCCTACATCATCCAACTTATGGGATCCTTGCCCCATGGAAACCCAATCTAGGATTTCTCTTCCAAAACTGGCCACCAAGCATGTTCCTTCATGTTCCACATCTAATAAGAAAGGCACCTAAACATGTTCTTCAAAAATACTTCATCAAA
Organism: Picea engelmannii; assembly: GCA_009831015.1. Lineage (NCBI taxonomy): Eukaryota > Viridiplantae > Streptophyta > Pinopsida > Pinales > Pinaceae > Picea > Picea engelmannii. The sequence goes on along the minus strand of ML777605.1, from coordinate 578,478 downwards.
TTAAAAAAAATCTCAAAAACCCTATACAATTGACCAAGTTTAAGTATGGTAGGGATGCCATAGAAGTCCTATTGGGTAGACCAAATCCCTCAAGTAGGGCATGCTCCCAAGGATGGAATTTCAAGGTTATGTAATGGATGATGAGATGGAAGGGGTTTAGACTTCACAGGTTAATGAGTTTCATGACATACAAGGGATCTTATTATCTCATTTATGGGTGCCTTCGTAGAGGGTGTGTGGCACCTTCATTTGCGATGCACTTTTTCCAAGCCCATCTTCTTGCCATTATTCCTTGTTATTTCTTTCATGTTTTAAGGAACAAGTTAAATGGCACTATCCTGGCTTGGTGTCCAGATAATAACAATTCCATTCATAAATACCTCATGGAAATGAGAAGGATTGCTTGTGATGAGACCCCCTTTCTCTCAATTGTGTAATTGAGAGACACTACCCTAGCTTGGTGACTAGATGATGGTAATTTCATACCATTAAATACCTATGATCATGATATGATGGATCGTGATGAGACCTCCCATCCTTGAACTAACCCCTTAAGAATTCACTATCATTTATTTTGGTAGGTCCCCCATTTCTTATAGGGAAGTGTTTCATTGATTTATCGGGGATCCTTGGCCGAAGCATCTAGAAGGTCTATATTTAGGATTTTATCTTTTTAACCAACATCAATCCCTCTAGGCCTTTGACCCCTTCTTCCCATGAAATGAGGTACATGCCCTTATTAGGTCACTAAATTCAAAGGACCTAGAAGAGGACAATATGGTGGGAGTTTAATGAGCATAAAGGGTTAAGTATGGTTGGGAATGGTATGATAACCCATCAAGGGACCCACATTCACAAACCTTCCCCAAATTTTGGCCACTTACTAGGAAATCTATGAAACTCACCAAGGTGAAACAAGGTCAAAAGAATAATGTAGGTGCTCTATAATAAAAAATAGCTCAAATACAACATGCTTAATTGCCTTGAATATTAGGGTGATTACCTACCACAATTCCTAACTTGTACCACATGGAGAAAGACCCATATTCCTTCCAGAAGCTAGCTGGTGTGGTTGATGCGCTAACAATGAATCAGAAGGTGGTGATAGAGAGGGATTATGTATGTGAAAGTGGACACTGTTGCTCATGTGGTCTCCCAAAAATCCATATCTGCAACCTAAGGGCCTCGAGACATGATATCCTTAATTATCCCATAAAATGGGGATAACATAGAGAATCATAAAGATAGATAAAACTTTGTAAAGGATAGAGAAAAGTTGTTGAAACTTCAAATGAAATAACAAAAACATATTTTGCAAATCACTTTGGAGATCATTAAAAGGATCAAACTCTCCATAGAATAAATAAGAAGTGACATAAACAATTCATCAAAAGATGAATTATTTAGAGTGTGCAAAGATGAAATAGCTACACCAAAAGGATATAAAAAGAATCATTACAAGAGAAAGAAAGAAAAAGAGTCTGATAACTCTTCTAAAGAGTCTTCCAATTCTTCTGAAGAAGAAGAAGATTCAAAACCTAGTTCCCCAGAAAATCCCAAACTAAATCCCACATTACTATCATTTGGAGGAACTAAGTTTTACATGAAGGTTACATTATGTCCGCCTGAGACAAAGCCATATGAAGTTGTCTTGTTAGTTGATTTTGGTTTCCAATTGAACCTGCTGAGAATAAATGTGATTCCATAATTCTATTGGGAAATACCTACCATGTCAGGAAAATAAATATATGGTGCAGAAGTACCCATACAAGGACATGCAAAAAAAATTCCACTAAAAGTTGGTAAGCAATATTTTAAGATTTCATTTCATTTTGTAAATCAAATTGCCGATGAATGCATTATGGTGCATAATTCCTTGAATTAATAGATCCCATGACAATAAATAACAAAGAAAATATTTTTTACTTTTACTTGAATGGGATGAAAGTCCAAACTCCTATGTTCACTGAAGGAAAATCTGGAAGCAGAGAGAAAGAACAACAAAAATCTTCTAAACAAGTTATGTCATCAAGAAACTTGAATAAGATGGAAACAAGTATATGTTATGCTCAAATACATGGGGAAAAGATGTTGAAAGAAATTACTGAAAAACTCTCTAAACAAGTTCCGTCATCAAGAAACTTGAATGAGATGGAAACAAGTATATGTTATGCTCAGATACATGGGGAAAATATGTTGAAAGAGATTATTGAAAAACTCATGAAAGACTATACTTCAGAGTCCCCTAATTCCTTTTGGCACAAGGAAATATATTTTGTATCTCTTCTCTATGATCTTATAGCCAATATAAATCCATAGAAGGAATCAACAACCCAAATGAGTCCTACATAGATCCAGACTAGGAAATCAATGATCTCTTGCAGAAAGGATTGATAGATCCATCCAAGAGTGCATGGGCATGTAGAGGCTTTTATGTAAATAATCATTCAGAATAGAAGAGAAGAAAGATGATGTTAGTGGTGAACTTCAAGCCACTAAAAAAAGTACTCTAGAACACCATGTATCCTCTTCCTAATAAAAGCTCATTGTTACAAAGGATCAAAGGCAAGACTATATTCAGTAAATTTTATTTGAAGTCTAGTTTTTACTAGATCAATATAACTCCAAAAGACAAACACAAAAATACCTTTGTTGTCCCTCATGTCCATTACCATTGGAAGGAATACCTCAAGCATCTATAACAATTCTATGATTTGGTGTTTAATCATGGCTTGGTTTTGTCAAAAAAAAATGGAGATTGGGAAAACTGAGATTGAATTTCTTGATTTTAAGATAACAAAAGCTCAGGTAATTCTTCAAGACCATATTTTGAAATATTTTATAGAATTTCTTGATGTTATTCTTGATAAAACCAAGTTGCAGAGGTTTTTAAGAAGCCTAAACTATTTTCAAACTTTCTACAAAGGACAAGCCGAATACATTCTTATTCTGCAAAAAATATTAAAGAAACATCCTCCAACTTGGACTAATGCCATGACCGAGACGTCAAGAAAATTAGAGAAAAATTTCAATATTTTCCATCATTGTCTCTACCTATTGGAGAAGGAAATTACATTGAAGATATAGATGCATCCAATAGTACATGGGATGGTGTACTGATCGAAGAAATTAATGGGGTTGAGAAAATATTCTCATATGCGTTGGGTTCCTTCCATGGAGTAGAACTCAACTATCCTTCTAGCCATAAAGAGCTTCTTGCAGTCAAGAATATTGTGTTCCATTCCAGGATTTATCTTAAACCTATGCATTTCTTAATTAGATCATATTTGAAAATGTTTCTTGGAATGCTGAAATATGAAAAACTTCTTACTAAATCTCATTCAAGGATTCATAAATGGATTTGATGGTTAGATAAATTTGATTTTAGTGTGAAACATAAACCTGGTCACTTAAATTGTCTTGTTGACATGTTAACTAGGGAATCCAAGACTACAAACCTCTTCATGTTTTCAGTAGGATCATCAAGCAAAGGAAACCAACCTATGACTCTAGAGGAGGAATATAGAGCTCAAGCTTGAAAAAGAAAGGTGATCCTCATAGTAGTAAGTGAATAACTAATAAAGATAATGACGCGAGAATGAGAAGAATATAAATTGTAAAAAAAATTGATTGAAGAAATCAAGAATTCTCCCATGCATATTCAGATTGTTGAGAAAAGGGAAGAAAAATCATTTGCAAGACTAAGAAGAGCTTCAAGACTGATAAGTAGCCGTGTCAGACACTGGTCTAGATCCAATGTCATAGTAGCGCATCTCATTGTCATGATAATCTATGGAGAACTGTCCGACACAATCGACAAGTCCAAAGTAGCTCATTGGACATCTCTCTCCAAGTTTTTTTATTTGAGCTACAAAGACAAGGTGTTCCAAAGGTACAATCTGTTCTCATAAAAATTGATTGCTTAAAAACATCATTTAGGGCCTCAAAATCACCCCACAAGTTTATGACCTTCAAAAACTTAAAATTTCATAGAAATTGATTGTTTTACTATTATAACAACCTTTTAATCCTATCTGTTGGTCTTGAAATAAGGATAAATCTTAGCTGTTGATCTGAACTCTATTGATGATCAATGTTTTCTTTTGGAGGCATGCAACACCTTGCCAAAATTGTCGGCCCAACCATCAACCATCGATCCTTTAGTTTGGAAACCGACTTGCAAGACATCAGTAAACCATTCAAATTGACCATCGAATATCACCCCTTCCTATTGGCATGTGAAAAAAATTCACAAAAATGACCGACCTAATCATCAACCATCAACCATTTCTGTTGGCATACAAAAAAACATCACCAATCCGATCGACTCGATCATCTTCCATCGACCATTTCTTGACTAACATGGCTTGACACGTGGATCATGTCGATGTGGCATGAGACATCATCCTAAGGTGTAAAATTAGATGAGGTGGCATGACACATGGATGCTGACATGTAATGACACATCATCCTCCTCTTTTATTCATCGAGGATCAACAATTTCCCTTGGGTGATCCAAACACCTCGCCGAATTGGCCGACTTGATTATCGACCATCGAGGATCAGTGATTACTCTTGCTAAGAGAACACATTTCTAAAATGGTCGACCTAACCATTGACCGTCAATGATTTCTCTTACTGAACCAATGAATTAGTCTATTCAGTCGATATGATCATTAGCCATTGATCGTCAGAGTTATCTTTTGGTGATTTAACTTATTGACGAATTTTCATTGACTCCTGATACTTAGCAAATTTTCTACCAAAACAAATGAATCTGGGTCGTCGATCGCCAAGCCAAGATGATTGAACATCAATCAAATTCATTTTTCCATCCTCCGAAAACTAATCCAAACCATCGATTTTCTCCAGTTCGCAAACCTCTGAAAATGAATCTAGATCCTTGATATGCTAGACCTTGCCAAAATTTGAAAAACATTATAAGTTTTTAAATCTATTCATGATGAATTTGGGTAGTTGATCTCAAAATCAAACGTGATATCAACCGTCGATTCATCAAACTTCACCCAATTCAACAATGACCCTTAAAACATGAAATTTGACCTTCCAAGTTGAATTTTAACTCTGCAAGTCTACAGATTTACACCATTGATCACCACTAAGATCGTTTTGTGGAAATTTCAAGCTAAATGGTTTATAAATTTGGGGATTTCACTCTGGAATTCATCGTTTTCCCCAAATCCATCAAAGAACAAGTTCGTAACAACGATTTTTGACCAAATTCACATTGGTTCTTGGCCCATATAGGTCTAGTGTTGAGCCAAAAGATATCATACCAATTTGTAACATTCCTCAACCTAGCTGAGGTCCATTACATGAAAAAATAATCTTAAATTAAAATTTTTAAAACTAATTAATTTCCTATAGCTTACCAGCTACATATTACATTTTGATTACAAGAATGACATGGTTGGTTGACATATACATTTATGGATGATATGATTTAGACCTTTTATCTAATTTTTTGTGATTATTGTTTGATATGTACACATATCTTTTAGCTTTAATATTCTTGTGGTGCTATGGAATATTGAAAATGAACATATGGTTACATGATGAAATATATTATGTTATATGATGCTACTAATGGTAAATTTTCAAGTGTGTTAGGAACAACCACGTGTGCATTGGACTATGAATTCAATAAAGATATGTGGACCCATAATGGGGTCGAGTTATGTATTATAGACATGTATATGATATTGTTTATTGCTTATCCATGCTCATTGTAGGAGAGTGCTATTTGATATATTGTCTCTAGATGTGTGCAAAGACAAGGAACATTTACCAATTACACTTACACATGGGAAAAATTCTGTATGATGATATGAGACACGATGAGTACAATCAAGGAGAGGAGGTCTAGGTTGTTATTCCTGTCCATTGGCCTCCTTGTTGTGCAATGGGTTGAAAAGCATATGTTCTAATGTTTTTTTCCTGGAAGTCACATATTGTCATAAGAGTAGGCCGTGGATTCAACCACTTACAAGGTCTTGCTAAGGGAATTGAAATAAGGTGTCAATTCTTATTCTTCAATCAACATTAGTCTCTCACTAGTGGTGAATGAGTTGGTTGGTTATGTCCCAACCATGACACCACCCCCCATCATTGAAAAATGATACTTGAAAGGCATGTGGTAAAATCACACCCTTGGTACATACCAATTGGTAATACTTGAAGGAAGTGTAGGGGCATGGCACCCTTATTATAACACACTTGAATATTTGTAGAGGTTATGTCTAGATCTTGGTGTAGGGAACTTGAAGAGTTGTGTTGGGTATGTGTTATATTATTTGCACGACTAGAAATAGTGTTTGCGTTGCACCAGACATGTGGTGGTTGGGGGGGGGGTTAGCTCCCCCTTGTTTGGGGGTTGTTACACACCAAATTATAACACTACTAAGTGTCATGCTTATGTATCACATTCTACTAAGTGTCGATTTGTTGTAAGTGTCGCAATCTCACCATGAGAAAGTGTATGCCATAATCCCTAGAAAAATTGAAGAAGAAATCCATCATGAGAAGGTCAAAATAATGTCTTTTACCTTGATATTTTGGCCATGTTTGAATGTCAACACTCCCCTACCCATGTATAGGGAGAATTTAACTCTTGTCAACACTTCTTTCTTAGTTATAAGGGAGCATTGTCAATGCCCTGTGATTAGTGTTGGGGGAGCATTGAAGTGGTTAGAGGAGGTTACAACTATCCCACCTTATTCTAAGGGTCATTTTCAAGAGAATGAGGTTAGTTTGGGTCAAGGATTCGAGTCATATATTGTGGATCCATATTAAGAAAAATCAATATCCATGAGATAATCCAAATCCCAACTTATGGAGCTAAATCCTCAACCATTTCCCAAAATACTCCATGGTGGTTAAGCCTCCAACTCCTATATAAGGAGGGAATTATAAGGTGAAGGGGGGAGGTATTCCATATAATCATACCTATCATCTGGAAATGTACGAAGGGGATCGAAAGGAAATTTTTGGAGGAACTCTAGCACAACATCACACAGTTGTAAGTTTTTCCATGTTTTCCATTATTAATATGAAACTTGGCCTATTCCCTTAATTGTATCTTGTTCAGATCATTGCATGAATGTTTGTATTTGTTTATATTCTGCATATATAGATTTACTATTATCTAATTATATATAGTAGCAAAAGAGAGTTGTCTCATCTCTTGCAGGAGGTGCTTCCACATCAGGAGCTTGGAGATCAAGTCTAACAGTTGGAGCAACGAGGACAACCTACAAGAAAGAGGTAATCCATCTCTCTCTCTCTCTCTCTCTCTCTCTCTCTCTCTCTTGATTTCATGCATGAAAACATATAATAGGTTAAAAGGGGGGAAGTTAGTGTCCATTTTATTTCCTTCTGTCTTGGATCGAAGGAAACTCAATCAAAGGTGAATTTCACTTGTCCGCAGGGGGAATTCACCACAACAAAAAAATGGCGACCATACTAGGAAGTAACTTTGATGTTTTCCTTGGTTTCTATCTCTCTTGAATTTTGTTTCTTGCTTGAAATTTCTGGTTATTTGGTTGTTATTTGAACTCTTCCTTTTCCCTCATCTTCACTGGGAGGTGTACAAAGTTAGTAGCCTACTATTCATTGAATCTGGGAAAAAATTTATTCATTTTTAACCACTTCCAGGCTTCAACACTCCCCTATAGTGGCTTCCAAAGTGTTGAAAATACTAGTCAATTCTCTCTTTCAATCCCTCGAGGAGAGTTGATGTAACATACCCTGCCACCCAAATGCGAGGCTACACCACTTAATCTAACTGCAACACACCGAGCCACCCACAGGCGAGGCATGCTGCAGTCCAGGGACTCACTTCACAGTGACTTATCCCAATTCAGATCACTTCTAACTTAATCAAGAGACATGAAAACCACATGCGGAAATAAATATTCATGCCACAACATAAACTAAGTCATGCACAACAATAATGAACAAGCATGCATATTCCAAATATTAAACTCAAAGATAAATAAATACACATCAAAATAAATCATACACATGTAAATAACCATAACAAAGAACACTTATATTTAATGAAAATAAGACACCAACTGGATGTAGACCAAGGACGTTCCACCCAACCGTAGAAATTGTTTTTCCAAATCTCAACAACAATGTCACCCCCGAGCCAGGGATATGAATCCATAAGAACAATTCCAGAGTGTCACTCAGCTTCCCAAAACATTTAACACTCAAGCTCTCACAATATTGTTATAGGATAAATTGGTAGGTGTGGACACTAACTGATATCCCTAGATCCACCTAGACCTAGAACAAAACACACCAGAACATGACGCTTTCCTTAAGTTTTAAATATTGAATTTACTAACTAAAGAGGGATAGGTGAAATACCATTTAAACACCACTTCCTCTCGCTATCGCCATCCTAGCTTTGTTCCAACGCTCATACAATGATGAAACTGCGAAATAACGCAACCAACCAAAGTGATAGTAATAGCATAAACTCAATATAAACCTATGTATGTGATCAAGAAATCATACAATAAAACACAACAAGCTTTATAGGAAAGAATCATATTAAATGTGAAAGAGAGATTACAACCATGGCCTTGATGTTGTAAGGTTCCTTCCAACTGTCCTTTGTTCCCCACACACTTCCACTCCAAGAATTCTGAGAGCATAGATCTGATAATATTCACAATCTATCTTGACAAAGGCAAAACTCAAAGACACTCCAACCAAGCTAATAATTCCAAGCCAAATCCAACTTAGCCCTTCTCCATGAGAGCTTCTCTCCTTTTATAAGTTGAAGAGGATAAGGTGAGGAGGTTAGGATGATCCCACTATATCATGAAAGTGAGTAAGATCCAAACCATTCGGATTCCACCTCATTATTTTCATCATGCCCCCAGTGGAGTCGCCAATTTTGTTATCGGATAAATTGGTAGGTGCGGACACTAACAGATCTCCCTAGATCCACCTGGATCTAGAAAAAAATAGGACAAGACACAACTCTTTCCCTAAGTTGTAGTCATCGAATCTACTAATGAGAAGGAATACGTGACATACCTTGATATCACTTCCCTAGGTCTCTGTTGTTCTCACTTCGCTCCGGTGCTCTCGTGAAGTCAAGTCCAAGACAACACAAACCAACCAAAGTGAAGATAGCAAACTATATTCAATGTCAACTTATGCATATGATCAAGGAGTTACACAATAAAGTAAGAGTGACTTTATGGGAAAGAGACATGCCACTGTATCATATTAATTGAAAGTAGAAGATACAACCTGATCGCCTTGATGTCACAAGCTTCCTTTCAGTGACCCTTGGTTCCAACACACACACTTTCTCTATACTTGCATGAAGAAGATCCAATTCCTCTTGATAGACCAAATAGAGTCTCACTATTGAGACATCACCCAAATGACCAAAATCATGTGTAACAAGGATTCTCAGTACCCACATCAATCCAAAGTACACCAACTCTCTTCTATGCATCCTACACAATCCAAGATAATGGACCCCCTTCTCTTCCACACAGTCCCTCAGACTATCCATCTCCTTCTAGGGTTTCTGTGCAACTGGTCCAGAATCTCCATGTTAGGACTCTCAAGATTCGTAGTTGTGATAAACTAAAAATAGGCCGAAGCATCTTAGACATGAAGGCCTTGATTCATGGTTGGAATACACCAACATTCTTTACAACCAACAAACCGTGGCTCCTTTCCAACATTTCATTTTCCTTTCCCAAGCCAAGACACGAATGAGGAAGGACGAGTGGGTGAAAGAGTGAAGGGAGAGAGAACAAAACGAAGGGTGTGAACAATGAGAAATTGAGTGAGTGAGTGTATGAGTGGAGAAGAAGAAACCAGAAGAACAAGAATGAGAACCCCCCAAACAGACCCAGGACATGTTTATGTAATTCTTGGAATTAAGGAACCACTTGGCCTTCTCCCCAAGAAGCTCATTTAAGTGTTATTCTCCATTAAAACAAAACGGGTAAATAAAATATCAAACAAATACTTATCCCCTCAATCCTCCTCTGTTTTGGAATCATATCCCCCTATAACTCTTTTCCTTGTCCGTCTAGCAACCATCGATGTATTTATTATTAATCATGATCCAAACATTACATTTCCTAGGAACAATGGCCTTTTTCAATTGTTTGGGCACTTTATCCTTTCATGGATTAATAAAATACATTATTTAATATGGGGCTCAAAACCCAAGGTGTTACATCCCCTCCCCCTTATTTTGGCACTATCCTCAGTGCATATATACAATATAAATCAAAATTTCAAAATTTATTTGAAAAGTTGCGGGTACTCTGCCCGCATGGAATCTTCATGCTCCCAAGTAACATCCTTAGGACCGTAGTAGGTCCACTAGAATTTTACCAGCTCTATAACTCGGCTCTGGACCATTTTGAATTTTATTTCCAATATTTGCATTTGCTGGACCTGAAAGTCTCCCTTTGTCTCTACCTGAATCAGATGCCAATCAATAACATGGTTAAGATCATGTACATATTTTTTTAGAAAAGAGACATGAAATACATTATGCACATTTATGGAAGCAGGCAATGAAAGCATGTATGAAAATGACCCTATTCCATCCAATATCTCAAATGGACCACAAAATTTGGCTGCTAGCTTTGTACAACTACCCAACTTCAAAGAGCTCTTCTTGGGCTTCACTTTTAAAAGAACATGCTCCCCCACTTTAAATTCTCTAGATATCCTGTTCTTATCTACATAAATTTTTTGTCTATCTTGAGCTTCCTTTAAATTCTGCTTAATTCTAACCATCTAGTCTTCCATATCCTTGAGCAATTCTGGCCCAAGTACCACTCTGTCTGCTGGGTTGTCCCAACTCACTGGGCTCATTTTCAATGAAGCTTGATACCCGTTATTATAGGAAAACTCAACCAAGTGCAAGTAATCCTCCCACTTAGATGGCTTATCCATCACATACATTCTCAAAATGTCTTCAATTACTCAGTTAACTCTCTATGTCTGCCCATCTGACTGTGGATGGTATGTTGTGCTAAAGTTGATATTTGTACCAAATCCTTTAAACAATCCTCTCCAGAAATTTGAAGTAAACATTGTATATCTATTTGAGACAATTGTCTTAGGTATCCCATGCAACCTAGAAATATCCCTCATGTAAATTTCTACAATATTAGCTGTTTTATGAGTCATTTTCACATGAACAAAATGAGAAACCTTTTTCAATTTATCAACTACGACCATGATTGAATCATGTTGTCTTGTTTTCCTAGGAAATTTAGTTATAAAATCCATGGTTACCACTTCCCACTTCTTCTTTGGAATTGGTAATGGATGTAGCAACCCCGCTGGGTGCCTATGCTCAGCCTCCACTCTCTGACATTCCATACACCCGACAATGTACTCAGCAACATCTCTTTTCATTCATGGAAAAAGAATTGGCTTTTTACTGCTGCAATTATTTTCTTGTAACCGGGATGCTCGACATATGGAACATTATGCATTTCTTTTAATACCAAATTCCTAAGTTCTCCGGAAATACGAACATAAATTCTATTTTTATGCATAAGTAATCCATCTTCCTTCATTTCATACTCTTTCATTTTCTGTTGTGAATTTCCTTACTGTAAGATTTCTTTTACTTGTAGGTAATGCTGATCTGTGACAACAACATCTAAAATTTTGCTCTTTAAATCCGACTGATGCATACTAACAACTATAGCATGCATGATATGTACTCTTCTACTAAGCGCATCGACAACTTTATTTTCTTTTCCTTTGATATGCTTGATGTCAAATTCGTATTCACTTAAAAATTCCAACCATATCATTTGTCTCGCATTCAAATTTGGCTGTTCAAAAAGATATTTCAGACCACTATGGTTTGTTCTTAATTCAAATATCTTCCCCATGAGATAATGCCTCCACATATTCAATGTGTGAACAATCGTAGCAAGTTCCAAGTCATGTGTGTCATAGTTCCTCTCATGTTCTTTGAGCTTTCTGGACTCATAACCAATGACATGTCCATTCTGAGTGATGACTCCACCAAGTCCTTCGTTGCATGCATCTGTACATACCACAAAACTTTCACTTGGGTCAACGATCTTTAAAATAGGAGCACTAGTAAGTAATTCCTTCAAAAAATTAAAGTTCTCTTCACACTTTGTTGTCCATTCAAATTTAATTCTCTTCTTTTGCAAAGAAGTGATGGGATGAGAAATCTTAGAGAACCCTGCTATAAACCTTCTATAATACCCAACTAATCCCATAAAATATATGACTTATGAAACATTCATGGGTGTTGGCCATCTTCTACTGGCTTCAATCTTCTATGGATCTACTACTATACCTTGTTACGAAATAATGTGTCCCAAGTAATGGATCTGTTCTTGGTAAAAAGACCACTTACTCAACTTGGCATACAACTGATGTTATCTCATCACTTGCAATACCATTCTTAGGTGATGTTCATGCTCTTCCTCAGACTTAGAATAGATAAGTATTTCATCCAGGAATACTATGAAAAACTTATCCAAGTAATGTCTGAATATGCCATTCATTAAGCACATACAGACAACTGGTGCATTGGACAATCCAAATGGCACCACTACAAATTCATAATGCCCATACCTGGTTCTAAAGGCTATCTTATTGATGTCTTATTCCTTGATTCTTAGCTGATGGTACCCTGATCTCAAGTCTATCTTTGAAAATATATTTTCCCCTCTTAGCTGATCAAAGAGGTAATCAATTATGGGTATAGGTTACTTGTTATTTATAGTGGACTTATTCATATATCAAAAGTCAATAGACAACCTCAAAGTTCCATCCTTATTTTTGACAAAGAGTATTGGTGCTCCCTAAGGTGAAACACTTGGACGTATGTATCCTTTCTTCAACAATTATTCCAACTGCATTTGTAATTCTTTCAACTCTAGTGTACTCATTATGTAAGGTGTTTTTGACACTGAGGCAGCTCCCGACACTAAATCAATAGAGAAATCTATCCCCCTTTTTGGTGGCAACCCTGGTATTTCTTGGAATACATCTTCAAATTCTTGTAGCACCGAAAGTTATTCAAGGTTCGACCCCCTTGTCTTTTTTGGCTCCTCCACATGGGATGCATACAATTGACATCCTTTTCTGAAATATCTCTTCAGTTGTAAGTCTGAAATATCTCTTATAGAGATGGGTCTTGGAACCCCTTTCACAGTGCTCTATTTTCCTTCTTCATCAAGACATGCAAATTTCTTGTTATGAAATTCTAGGGAAACATGATGCTTTCCCAACCAATCCATTCCAATTAGAATATCATAATATCCCAATGGTATAATATTTATATCAACATTAATATTCACACCATTAAGACTTATGGAACAACCTATGACCATATCACAAATTCTCCTTTTGGTTCTAGTGGCTAGCTGGACCAAAATTGATTTTTCAAGCTTACTTTTCTCCAAACGTAATCTATCCACTATTTTAGGATCAATGTAACAATGAATTTCTATTGAATCAATTAAAATAGAAACAAGATGATTAATGATCCTACCCTCCACCTTGATCATATTGGATTGGTACTCTGCTTGTCGATCATCTAAGGCTGCATACATTCTTCCCATGTCTTCTACTGTTGTAGCCTCTTGGATGTTGTGCATGGTCTTCACTTTGTCCTTTCTATGAGGTAAATCCTTGTACAAGTGATCTTCTTTGCATCCCCAACATTGGATTGATGGTCTTTCCATTTTTCCCAAGGAATCTTTTCTCATGGATTCATACCTAGCATACTGGTCTTGATGATTTTTATTAGGGCTATTTCTATTGAAAGGAGGTTTGAATCCCTTCTTCCTCTGATCATATTTCTCCTTCTTCTTATCCTTCCAATATTTCTGCATGGACTCTCTACCTTTTCCTTGCTCATACGGGTACTTATCCTTCCTGATGGTCTTAGTCAAAGTCATAGGTTCATCATATTGAATCCTCTCTTTATAAAAGGATGGTAATCCACTTAAAAACCTCTGTACTTTTACCATCTCATATTTTATAAACCCCACATACTTTAGCAACCCCAAGAACTTCCTATCATACTCTGCCATGGTCATGCTTCCTAGCCTAAGTTCAAAGAACTCCTACATCTTCTTTTGATAGAAGTGATATGAAAGGTACTCCTTATGAAAGTATTTCTTGAACTTCTTCCAAGTGATCATATTCTCATTAATGTGCTTAACTTGCTTCAGATGATCCCATCACATAACAACCTTCCTAAGTAAATGGTATCTGGAAATTCTAGCTTCTAGGTTTGATGAGTAGTTATGCAATTAAAAATACCTCCCGAGTCCAAGCAACCATGCCTCAACATCGTCTTCCCTTTCTCTTTCACCATCAAATTATGGTGGCTTAAGCTTCCTCAACTCTCCTTGAAAGCTGTCCAATTCATGTCTTCTTCTTTGGTTCCTAACAAGAGACACCTCTGGAATACTTATGGAATATTCAGATGCATAAAATTTCCTTGCTGGATAGGGAGGTGAGTGCTGCCTATGAGTTCTACTAGAACTTCTTGAATAACCAATTCTTATGCGGTCATCTATTCTTTCATGCCATCTTCCATCTTCCTTCTGTTTTGAGTTTGATCCATTCTTTTTTTACCTCTACAAATGATTTAAGATTTGCATTACTTGAGCATTAATCTGATTTTTTTCTCTCATCAGTCTCTCATTGTCTACTTTGTAACTCTGCACTGCTATTTTCAGGATTCTCACAGTCTCTAACAATCTTTCTTGCTCCCCTCTGGCTTGGTGTCTATTGGATTCTATCTCTACATTACCAACTCTGATATTTTGACCTTTGGCCTCCTTATCATGCTTGTAATATCCCTCTCCTTCGTCCATTTATTGAATATGCACTCTAAACTGATATGTTTAAACCCCTTAATTCTGCAAAATGTGCAAGCACCCATTTTGTTAGAATTATTCATATTGAGAATTTTTTTTTGCCAACAATGCTACATGTCCTTTTTCTTCTCATTTCATGAAGAACATATTATCATTCTCCATCATATAACACTTCCTTGTTATCCTTTAGCTGATACATAATTCAATTCTGCATAGGCGCATCCTTCAAACCACGCCCCTAGGTGACCACAACTCGAAACCATGAGCTTAATCCTTCCTTATTTCCTCACTCTATGTTATTCCACATGGGAGCTTGCGTGAACAAAATAACCAAGGGTTGGGTTACCTACCAGGCCCTTTTTACCTTACCATGAGACCGACATAAGGACCAAGTCCCTGGACTTCAACCTTCGACTATTCTCCCTTGTTAATATCTTGTTTCTCCCAGAGTTAAACTGTGCCGAAGTCTTCACTAACTCCACCACCAAAAATCGAACAATCGAGATTTAATCTCCTACTTAATGGGCGGTCTTGCCCCCATCTAGAGGCTTCGATGAAAATCAACAGTTGCGACTTAATCAAATGTTGAGATGGAAGACTCCCCACCAATTCATAAATTCGATGCTTCGGGGCTCTGGGACATTCAGTTCCCGTGTCTCTCTCTCAATTCCCTCGGAGTGACAAGTCTCCGAAGTAATTACACTGCTCCTCCTTCTTGATCCAATTGTCAAGAGAGGTCCTGAAGGGATCTCAGATCAACAATCTGCACGCCTTCATGACTTCAGGCTTCGACACTTTTTACTGACAAAAAATTGGATACCGCTAGAGTCACATGCTCCCAGATATGACATGACATGATGACGTCACTTAGGGTTACATGGACCCGTGGAACATGTGCCACCTTTTACTAAAAAATAAACAAATCAGGGTCCAAAAGGTGTTGAATCTTGGTGACACGTGTCCCCACACAACCCCCTACCACATGGCACAAGCCACGTCATCAACCACATGGACGATTCATAATCACAACTCCAAATATGATGGCCCGCGTGACTTCATGGTTTTACCCCTTCATGAATTAGACACTTTGGGGCTTCGATGCTCCAGGGTTTTTCTCTGTAAATTACTTCGTATTCGTCAGAGTGGTGAACTTCTGAAGCCCAAACTTTTCTACCCTTCTACCACAACTAGATATGCCGGCCCACAATAGTCTCAAAGTCCTCCCGTCAATCTAAAGGTTAATGGGGATTTCGGGACTTCGACGCTCCGGGGCTCCGAGCTGTAACAATTCATTAAAGTTTAAAACTCTGAGAGTGAAAACTCCCAAAGTGGTCAATGCCAGTTGACCACAATCAATAATGAAGATCCCTCCGTGGCTCCCATTAGATCAGATGACTGATGGGGCTTCACGACTCTAATCTTCGATAATTCAGGCCTTGCCTGCCTACCAAGATCATCGAAGTAGAGAAGTTCTGAAGGTCTTACTTTCTTGCTTGGCTTCGATCGATGGCTGAAGATAGACCAACTAGATACAATGGCTGGAACTTAATATTACCCTTCCTCTTTTTTCTCCTTCATCAGATGACCTCTGTTCACCTGCCTTCCGATCCGACAATCCAGAACTCCCTTGAGCCCATGGTAGTGATCGCTCCTAAATTCAAAAGGGACAGTCTTGACTCTACGATCCTTTGCAAAGGATATATGATGCTATGGATTTTGCGTGATCTCTGCAACACCGTTCCTCCTGATCTTTTTGATTTCAAGGTGTGTACTCGATCTTAACCATAACATCCGACCAATAGATCCGACCCAAACTAGCCCGATGTTTCAACCTGTAGCTATGATACCAATCTATAACATACCCTGCCACCCATAGGTGAGGCTATGCCACTTAATCCGACTACAACACACCCAACCACCTGTTAGTGTCCTATAACGATAGGAGATCTGATGATTCAGATATTATTTGTGGGTTTTGTGATGAAATTCCTGGCTTGCTGGCTTGATTATCTCCTCAAATAAATTTTCCAATTTTATGTCATTAGGTGATAGGATTGTCATTAGATGAAGCATCTCTGAATTTTAATTGAAAAAGTCTTTAAATTAAGTTTTAGAATTGTCTTTTCAAAAAGTGACGAGTCTGTACTTTTATTAGAAAAAATCCAAAATTCCACTTTCGACAGCTAACGGTCATTTTTCAAAACATTCTAAGCTGCTGAAAAATGTTGCTTTCGAAAGCAAAAACAACATTTGTGAGGCGCTCTAAGCTACCAAAATGAAGAATTTATCCAACGGTTGGTCTGTCCCATTGGACTCTCAAATCATTGGTAGTACACACGCCATCATCATCTCAACTGCTGCTGAAAAGGACTAAAGGAGCTCAGATCGTGATCTGGGCGATCCATGTTTGGTTATAATGATTTTTGATGGTGTTTGTTTAACTGTAAACCTATCAAATATAAGACTCTCACCATTATTCTAGATCTTCCATAATCCAATATCCTTAGCCACTCTTTCTTTCACTTAACTGATCACGTGGCCCATTTTTTACGCTCCTGATCTAATATTGAATTACCATCATGATTTGAAACCCTTTATTTTCCAAATGTATTTCAAAATTCAGTCTTCCATTGAAATATCTCCCTCATATCCCGCATTTTCTTTTGTTGAGCCTTAATTCATCCTCCATCAATGCTTTTTGTCTCCCCAAGCCCGTTTCCATTGTATTGCAGGTGTTGACATTTGTTTTGCATATGAATAAGGGAGGAGCTCTGCTAAGGAATAGGCTCAATGACATAACATATATGGAATCTCACCCTGAGATTTTCGATATGTTCAAAGATGTTGGTTGCTACAGATACTGTGAAAAACTACAAGGTTTTCACCAAGGAGTGGCTGAGGCATTTTCCTTAACCTTTGATGGAGCCAAGGAAAAAGTGGGAACAATTGAGTTACATGTTAATGAAGCCATTTCTGCAACAACAATAGAGATGCCTAGGACTGGTGAAAGATGGTTCAAATCAACCATTACTAAAGACATTGAGTTTGGGTCTTATCTCAAGCCCGAGAACAAATGTATTACTTGGAAGAAACATATCCCTAGATCCTACTTGGATGAAAAGTGGCAACATTTACAAAAAGAAATCCAGGTCTGGGCCAAACCTAGCAAGGTGTAGGGTAGAATTTTCCATCATAGTCTTATCAAACTCATAGTTCTTGGAGAATTGCAGAGGAGGGATAAAAGTTGGGAGTATCTTCTTTTCTGGGGTGAATTTGAACAAGAACCCCATCCCAAGGACAAAAACAATACTTCATCCACTAAATATTTAACACCATAGAGTAGTAAAAGGAAGAGAAGATCCATTTCCCTAGTAATTGCAGAGGAGCCAACCTCTTCTTTTAAGTCCAAGAAAGCTAAAAATATGCTTGATTTCAGCCAAGCTTCAGAAGGGAAAACTAGTGGCTCTGGTAAAAATGTCTTGAATCTACCATATACATATTCAGATGAGGAGATATAGATTATAGAAGAAGAAATGCCTGAGAAAGCATCTCCTGAGGGAACAACATTTGGAGTCCAAAGTCCTGAGCATGAGGCCCTTGATTTTCAAACTCTTGAAGAAACACCTTTCTCACCTGAAGCTCAAGATCTGGTGGTTCCTGAAACATGAATAAGCAAACACAGTAAGTCAGGATCAAAGAAGATAAAAAATATTGAGGAAGAAGTCATGGAGCTGAAGTTGCTGGAAAAGGTAGTCAAATCCCAAAATGAGACCATCATGAGGACATTATCAGAGGTAAGAGAATCTTTTCAAAGACTAGCTAAAATGCATGTTAAATTGGAGAAGAAGAACAAAAGGCTACTCAAAGAAAACAAGAAGTTGCAGAAGGAAGTTAAATGTTTGAAGGTGAAACTAAGTTAAAAAAATACAAATCCTATAGCTCATCCATCTTGGAGAATCTAGTAGGGGCTGCAGAGAACTTGAATAATTAACCATGAAGTTTGAAATATTGAAGGAAATTTTGAAGTTTTGATGAAGATTTTTAAAGCCTGTGGTTTCGAAAGCTTATTTTTTTTCCTCAAGGCTTTGTTAGCTGCCGAAATCTCTGCTTTCGACAGCTAATCCTACTATGTTTTATACCGGTAAGCCACCGAAAGCGCAAAAAATGGAAGAATGTTCATCTTTTTGCTCAAATCGAAGATTTTTGGTTTCATATCATTTGGAAGGGGTTCCAAATAAAAGATAAAAATTTAAAGGATATAGATCACCATCCCTTTCCAATTTTTGAGGCAGATTCTAAGGAAAGAAGGTTAAGTGGCTTTTCAATTTTTGGTAAAAAATTGCCTATTTGTCAAAACATGATTTCAAAGTGCCTTGTCATCACTTTGACAATTATTGAAGATATCATATATTGCTGAAGTTGTCGAATATTGTTGAATATTTGGTTGATAAGGGTTTGACCCTTAAATCAGGACTAGATTCTACGTATCATACTAGTTTTGATTTTATTCAATTATAAGTAATTCCGATCCATTTTTATAGGTTCTTGAACTGTTATGTAAAGGCTATAAAGCCTACGACTCTTCAAAAAAAGAGGGTTGGATTTGGAATGACCAAAATGTAAAAATTCTCACAGGCTTTAAGTAACTGTAATGAATGCATACAAAGACTTTATTTCCAGATTATTGTGTCATTTTTCTATGGTGAAGTGTTTCTGATGTAAATTGTTATTCCCTTGTTTCTCATATTGTTTTTGTGTTCTCATTGCTTATAAGAAGAGTATGCTCAAAATTTTTCATGGACACCCTGATCTGGATTAAAGACAATGTTTATGTTTTCTTCTGAAAATTGAATGCAGAATTAAGATAAGCTCTGCTCTACATTTGAAATGACCCCTGATCTTTTCCTCTCTCCATCTCACAAATTATAAAATCCACTGATGTGATTGTCTTTCCTAGTTACATATGTCTCTATTATTTATTCATTAAATCATCTTTAATCTTTGAATCCATTTTCCCCAATGGTCCTTTTTTATGTCTCAACCAAACCAATTTCAAAAATCCATAAACAAAACCATGTTCTCCATAACTAGCCTAATATCATATTCCAAACAAATTTATATCAGATAGAGAGATCCCTCTCTGAGTCTTTGAGGGCTAGATCCAAGACTTGAAGTGGTTTTGATGTTGCCTCTGTGACTTCCTCCACAGCCTTGGGGAAAATTACAGAGTGCTAATAGAATGGTGACCATACTGGGGAACTTTCTCCATTAGTGTACTTCAAGATCCAGATTTGATCACTGATGGTGGAAAATGACTAGACATAAGAAGGCTGAGATCATTCACTTGGAGACTCTAATCAACTCCAGACAATGCTAACTCAAAGACTCCACTGGAGGAATAACCTGAAGCATGACCAAGAAGCCTAGAAAGACCAGGTACTCAATCTCAAATTGTATTCATGATATTATTGGTTTCATCTACAATTACTTTCTCTCTTATCATGATCCTGGTCTAGAGTATATTGTTGAAATTCAGAATGATCATTTTCAACCTGAATAACCTCAAAGGATCGATCCCATTCCCATAGGTTTGGTACACACTCCTACACCTATAGAAATCCTTGATAGACATAAGCCTCCTGCTTTATTCCCCACAACTGTCAAGATCTCTAACACATGTAAAAATCCCAGAGTTATAGGTTGAAATTCCATATAGTTATAAGTCCCTTGCTTTACCTCCTATACCTGTGAAAATCCCAGACTGATACAAGCCTCTAGATTTTACTCCTATTCTCCATGACCTCCCTATCAATTACATCAATAATCTGCCAAGGTTTGATGGAGAAAATGGGAAGATCACTGCTGAAAAGCACATTCAAAGTTTTGAAGGTTTCCTTGAACTTTATGAGGTTGAAGATGATGATGTCTATATCAGGATGTTTGCCTTGTATTTGCAAGGTAAAGTTAAAAATTGGTTTAAAAACCTTCCAGTTGCGAGCATTAGAAATTTTCATCAGTTCATGCAAGTTTTCTTAGATAGGTGGGTGATCATGGGAAACATTTTCCTCATCCTAGAAGAGTATTACCACTTGAAAAGAAAGCCAGGAGAGACAATACAACAGTTCTCAACTCGGTTCAATAAGGTGTATCATTCAATACTTGTGGATGTAAGGCCACCTCCTGGTTTAGCTCAATTGCATTACCCAGATGCCTTTGATCCATAAATGACATTCCAATTAAGAGAAACAGATACTACAACCCTAGAAGAAATGCAAAATGTCGCAATCAATGTGGAAGCTAACCTGCTGAACAAAAAGGCAAAGTTAGAAGCATTGAGAAAAAACAAAACAGAAAAGGAGCATGTGATATCCCTAGAAGTAAAGCTAGATATTTTGACGAACATTGTCAATGAAATGCTGCATAAGATTAGCAGGAAAGATGATTTTTTTTTTCAAAGGCTTCGTGTACCATCGACTCTGGAAAGAACAACAATAAATGTCCCCAAGAACTTAGAATCCTATTCCTAGTATCCTAAACCACTGAACAATTTCTTCATGTAATCCATTCACAATACAGTTAAAGAGGAAGTTCAAAATCAGGTGGTGTTAGAAAAATCTATGGAAATGATGTGCATGTTTGACGACCTCCCCTATATAGATAATATACTCAAATATGATATTCAGAATGATGACTATATGGTTGAGATTGAAGATGATTGTTCAAAGTAGCTAGTATTATCTTCATGGGAAGAAGAATCCCAGTTATCAAAGTGCACAGATGAGAATCAGATTCTGCATACCCAACAAGATTACAAGGAGGAGGATGCAGAAAATTTTCCAGTAAATGAAAAATGTCTACCCCTGTGTTTTGCCTCACTGCTAGGGAACATTACAAACAGGTCGTAAATAGAAAGAATGAGGAATTTTATAATGCATCAGTTGAGGAAAATAGGGGAGATACAATAGTTGATCCAGAGGTGCATCCCTTGAGCCTTTTCGAAGGTCAAACCTCAGATGAAATCATGAAGCCTGAAACAGGTGATGAGTTGATCCATTTTGATTCACTTCTTCTGTGCTTTAATTCATTTCAAATTTTGAGAAGTAATCTTGGTCAGATTCTAGTTGAAAGTCACAGTGTAAGCCATGAAGTACCAGTAGAGCCAATGCCACCATTATCTAAAGCATTTTATGACCCCATAGCTGATATTCTGGATAATGTGTGTTTTCAAAGTTTGTTTTCATTTACTCCGAATGAATTAAAAAATTGTTATGAGATGGATATGATCAGACAGTATACCCCACTGTCTGGTTTAGTAGAAATATCGGTGAAAAACTCATCAGATGAAATACAAACACATCTTGAAATATTTGAAGAATGGAAGACCTCACGAGCAACACAAGGTCAAGAGATGGAATGGACTAGTTCCAAATGCCAATAAACAACTCAGGTCTATTTGGACCCTATAGATATCTATATGGAGAAATTTTTCATGGAAAGGCCACAATACATTTTCAACAGTTTAGTGGTTTTTCAGATTGATCAAGTTTCATGTAAGGGATATTCGGGTAGAGATCCCTATCACATCATTACCAGATCTACATCTGAGTCTGGTGAAAATCAATAAAAGAGCCCAGGTTTCAGATCCAATTTTTGATTGGTTATACTGTATATCTCATATTAATTAGGATCAAGCATTCTCAGGATTAGAATAGGATGTATGTATATAAATAAGATCATCAGATCAACGTTTTTATCAGATTTTCCGTATGCAAATAAGCTTGTTGGGCAAGTATGTGGTTTATTTTGTTTTATGTGTACCTCAAAGACTCAGTCAAGGTCAGAATGGACAATCAGTTGATTTCCAGTCACCAAGGTGCATGACATATCAAGATACAGGTTGTGGGATCAACCTAATGGATACGACACTTATTTACGAATCAATAGATATGATATTCTTGACACCTCCTCAGGAGCTTCCATCCCCAATTGGAGCATATGTTAGTGTCCTATAACGATAGGAGATATGATGATTCAGATATTATTTATGGGTTTCGTGATGAAATTCCTAGCTTGCTGGCTTGATTATCTCCTCAAATAAATTTTCCAATTTTATGTCATTAGGTGATAGGATGGTGATTAGATGAAGCATATTTGAATTTTAAGTGAAAAAGTCTTGAAATTAAGTTTTAGACATGTCTTTTCAAAAAGTGATGAGTCTGTACTTTTATTAGAAAAAATTCAAAATTTCACTTTTGGCAGCTAAGGGCCATTTTTCAAAACATTCTAAGCTATCGAAAGCTATCGCTTTCAGCAGAAAAAACAACATGTGTGAGGTGCTCTAAGCTGCCGAAATGTAGAATTTATCCAATGGTTGGTATGTCCCATTGGAGTCTCAAATCATCGGTAGTACACACGCCATCATCATCTCAAGTGCTGCTGAAAAGGATTAAAGGAGATCAGATCGTGATCTAGGCAATCCATGTTTGGTTATAATGATTTTTGATGGTGTTTGTTTAACCGTAAACCTATCAAATCTAAGACTCTTGCCATTATTCCAGATCTTCCATAATCTAATATACTTAGCCACTCTTTCTTTCAATTAACTGATCACGTGGCCCACTTTTTACGCTCCTAATCGAATATTGAATTACCATCATGATTTGAAACCCTTTATTTGTCAAATGTATTTCAAAATCTAGTCTTCCATTGAAATATCTCCATCATATCCCATATTTTCTTTTGTTGAGCCTTAATTCATCCTCCATCAACACTTTTTGTCTCCCCAAGCCCATTTCCATTGTATTGCAGGTGTTGACATTTGTTTTGCAAATGAAGAAGGGAGGAGCTCTGCTCAAGAAGGAGCTCAATGACATAACATATTTGGAATCTCACCCTGATATTTGCCAGATGTTCGGAGATGTTGGTTGCTACAGATACTGTGAAAAACTACAAGGTTTTCACCAAGGAGTGGCTGAGGCATTTTCCTTAACCTTTGATGGAGCCAAGGAAAAAGTGGGAACAATTGAGTTACAGGTTAATGAAGCCATTTTTGCAGAAGCAACAAAGATGCCTAGGACTGGTGAAATATGGCTCAAATCAACCATTACTAAAGACATTGAGTTCAGGTCTTATCTCAAGCTTGAGAACAAATGTATTACTTGGAAGAAAGATATCCCTATATCCTACTTGGAAGAAAAGTGGCAACATTTTCTCAAAGAAATCCAGGTCCAAGCCAAACCTAGCAAGGTGCAGGGTAGACTTTTCCATCATAGTCTTATCAAACTCATAGTGCTTGGAGAATTGCAGAGGATGGATAAAAGTTGGGAGTGTCCTCTTTTCTAGGGTGAATTTGAGCCAGAACCCTAGCCCAAGGATAGAAATAAGACTTCATCCACTAAATATTTAACACCACATAGTAGTAAAAGGAAGAGAAGAGTCGTTTCCCCAGTAATTGCAGAGGATCCAACCTCTTCTTCTAAGTCCAAGAAAGCTAAAAAGATGCTTGATTTCAACCAAGCTTAAGAAGGGTAAACTAGTGCCTTTGGTAAAAATGTGTTGAATCTGCCTTATACAGATTCAGAGGAGGAGATAGATATTATAGAAGAAGAAATGCCTAAGAAAGAATATCCTGAGGGAACAACACCTCGAGTCCAAAGTTCTGAGCATGAGGCCCCTGATTTTCAAACTCTTGAAGAAGCACCTTTCTCACCTAAAGCTCAAGATCTGAAGGTCCCTGAAACATCAATAAGAAAACACAGTAAGTCAGAATCAAAGAAGATCAAAAAGCTCGAGGAAGAAGTCATGGAGCTAAAGTTATTGGAAAAGGTAGTCAAATCCCAAAATGAGACCATCACGAGGACATCATTAGATGTAAGAGACTCTTTTCAAAGACTAGCTAAAATGCATGTCAAATTGGAGAAGAAGAACAAAAGGCTACTCAAAGAAAACAAGAAGTTGCAGAAGGAAGTTAAATGTTTGAAGGTGAAACTAAGGTTAAAAAATGCAAAGTCTATAGCTCATCCAGACTTGGAGAATCTAGTAGAGGCTACAGAGAACTTGAATAATTAACCATGAAGTTTGAAAGACTGAAGGAAATTTTGAAGTTTTGATGAGGATTTTTAAAGCCTGTGGTTTCAGCATCTTATTCGTTTTCCTTAAGGCTTTGTTAGCTACCGAAAGCTCTGCTTTCGATAGCTAATCCTACTCTGTTTTATACTGGTAAGCCACTGAAAGCACAAAAAATGGCAGAATGATCATCTTTTTGCCCAGATCGAATATTTTTGGTTTCAGATAATTTGGAAGGGGTTCCAAATAAAAGATAAAAATTTAAAGGATACAGATCACCACTCCTTTCCAGTTTTTGAGGTAGATGCTAAGGAAAGAAGGTTAAGTGGATTTTCAATTTTTGGTAAAAAATTGTCTATTTGTCAAAACAGGATTTCAAAGTGCCTTGTCATCACTTTGACAATTATTGAAGATATCAGATATTGTTGAAGCTGTCAAATATTGTTGAATATTTAGTTCATAAGGGTTTGACCCTTAAATCAGGACTAGATTCTACATATCATAATAGTTTTGATTTTATTCTATTATAAGTAATTTAGATCCATTTTTATAGGATCTTGAACTATTATGTAAAGGATATAAAGCCTATGACTCTTAAAAAAAAGAGGGTTGGACTTGGAATGACCAAAATGTAAAAATGTTCACAGGCTTTAAGTAACTGTAATGAATGAATACAAAGACTTTATTTTCAGATTCTTGTGTCATTTTTCTGTGGTGAAGTGTTTCTAATGTAAATTGTTATTCGATTGTTTCTCATATTGTTTTTCTTTTATCATTTCTTATAAGAAGAGTATGATCAGGATTTGTCATGGACACCTTGATCTGGATTAAAGACAATGTTTATGTTTTCTTCTGAAAATTGAATGCATAATTCAGATAAGCTCTGCTCTACATTTAAAATGACCCCTGATCTTTTCCTCTCTCCATCTCACAAATTATAAGAATCCACTGATGTGACTGTCTTGCCTAGTTACATATGTCTCTGTTATTTATTCATTAAATCATCTTTAATATTTGACTCCATTTTGCCCAATGGTCCCTTTTTATGTATCATCCAAACCAATTTGAAAAATCCATAAACAAATCCATGTTCTCCATAACTAGCCTAATATCCTATTCCAAAAATATCTATATCAGATAGAGAGAGCCCTATCTGAGTCTTGGAGGGATAGATCCAAGACTTGAAGCAGTTTTGATGTTTCCTCTATGACTGTCTCCACAGCCTTGGGGAAAATTACAGAGTGCTAACACCACCCACAAGTGAGGCACGGTGAAATCCAGGGACTCACTTCACACTCCCTTATCCCAATTCGAATCACTTCTAAGTTAATTAAGAGACATGAAAACCACATGCAAAAATAAATATTCATGCCACAACATAAACTAAGTCATGCACAACAATAACCAACAAGCATGCATGTTTTAAATATTAAATTCAAAGATAAATAAATACACAATGAAATGAATCATACACAGGTAAATAACCATAATAGAGAGAACTTATCTTTAATTAAAAAAAGACACCAACTGGTTGCAAACCAAAGAAGTTCCACCCCACCATAGACATTGTTGTTCCAAATATCAACAACATTGTCACCCCCAAGCCAAGGATATTAATCCAAAAGGACAGTTCCAGAGTGTCACTCAACTTCCCAAACTAGTTAGCACTCAATATCTCATAGGATTCTCAGCACCCACAACAACCCAAAGTACACCAGCGCTCTTCTACCCAGCCTGCACAACCCAAGAGAATGGACCCCCTTCTCTGCCACGCAGTCGCTCAGACTATCCATCTCCTTCCAGGGTTCCTATGTAGCTGGTCTAGAATCTCCATGCTGGGACTCTCAAGATTCGCGGCTGTGAGAAATTGAACATAGGATGAAGCATCTTAGACATGTAGGCCTTGATTCATGGCTGGAATACACCAACAATATTTACAACCAACAAACCATGGCTCCTTTCCAATGGTTCATTTTCCTTTCCCAAGCCAAGACACGAATGAGGAAGGACGAGTGGGTGAAAGAGTGAAGGGAGTGAGAACAGAACGAAGGGTGTGAACAACGAGCAATTGAATGAGTCAGTGTATGAGTGGAGAAGAAGCAACCAGAAGAAAAAGATTGAGAACCCCTCAAACAGAGCCAGGATGGATTTATGTAATTCTTGGAATTAAGGAACCACTTGGCCTTCCCCCCAAGAAGCTCATGTAACTGTTATTATCCATTAAAAAAATGGGTAAACAAAATATAAAATAAATATTTATCCCCTGAATCCCCCTCTCTTGTAGAATCATAGCCCCCTATAACTCTTATCCTTGTTTGTATAGCAGCCAATGATGTATTTATTATTAATAATGATCCAAACATTGCATTTCCTAGGCACTCTGGCCTCTTTCAATTGTTTCGGCACTCTAGAATTTCATGGATTAACAAAATACATTATTTTATACGAGGCTCAAAACCTGGGGTGTTAAAATTGATCTCTGTTAAATGTCCTGTCTGCACTTTTACATGAGCGTTGGTCTCCTTCTCTGGTTAGTTTTAAGCTCATTTTGCCTCTGTTTTGTCAGATTTTTGTCTCAAGCCTCCTCATCAGAACCTCTTGTTTCTGCATGAGGGTTTGGTTTCTTAGGATCCAATGGTGATCATTGTCTTAATCCTCTTCGAGTCTCTTTTTCTTTTTGATTTTTTTTGAATGTACATCACCATCCTTAGATTGTGTCTTTGGAATCTTTGGCTTGAATGTCACTTGTTATTGATTTGTAATGTTCTGAACTTTGTTTTAGAGTTATGAAAATGATCTTTTTACTTTTCATTCAAATCCCTTTTTCGAATTGAAAATTGCACTCATGTTTTGGTATTTTGTTTGTTTATGACCTACTATAAAATTGGTTTCTTGTTTTGAGTGGAAAGTATTAAGAGGTTTCTTTATTTTGAGTTCTTTCGATACTTGTCGACCTACTTGATTGCATTATTTGGTTTGCATTATTTTTTTGTGCAATCCTTTGTATTTTCATTTAGTTATTTTCATCTCATTTGAAATAAAAAAAACAAAAGACATTGCATTAAAATATTTCATTGCATTTGGAAGCATTGGAAAACCAAAAAGTGATTACATTCTAGTTAGTGGGTGGAGCATTTTTGATCTTGCATTTTAAAGCCAAGAATCGTGTATCCTATAGTTTCTTTGAATCACATATTAAAACACCTTTTGCATTCAAAGAGTTTTTCATGTTTCTTGCATTGAATGTTATGTTTGTTTCTTTGCTTGAGACCTCTTTCTCCTTTCTATAGATAGGATTCATTGACACTAAAGATTGCATTCCATTGATTTTTTGTTTTGAAGTATTCTTGGAATCAGAGTGATAACACCATATATGCCACTTCCATTTATCCTTTTGAGTAACAAAAACCATAAAAGGAACAAGGTACCCAATCTAAAATCAACTAATATTTTTCTTTATTAGAAAACAATCACAAGTCTAGGTTGTAGGGTAGAGAGGAAATTATCCAAGGCTACTGAAACAAAACTAGGAATGAAAGTATCCATTAGTAACATTAATTGTTTTTTGGAAAACATCCTCTAACATAGGAGTTGAGTAGTAGGAGAAGTCGAGAAGAGTGCTTGGACCGATCCCCAACACTCTCTCTGAGTGGGCTTATGCATGCGAGTCAAGGGGTAAATATTAGTAGTGGTAAGTCCTCGGGGTGAAACCACTATATGAGTTTCTTTGGGTCTAAGAAATGTGTCTTACCTTCCCTTCCCATTTGTAGAATATCTCTCCCATGACCGTTCTGCCCAACCACCAAGAGTAAAGTGGTAGCCCTAGTTGATTTTCCTAGGTTACCTTCCCAGGTGACTACAATGGAGGTACTATCAGTACCTAAGAAAAATGTACAACACACGATTTTGGCTCCTTAGGAGGGTACTTGGTTGCATCTGGTGCTTGCAACTCTAGAAGACCATTACAGAGTAGTTGTGGGTAATTGTCTCTCATTTCTTCATTGAATAACTCATCTCTCATCTCCAAAAGATCCTTACTTCCTTTCTCTCTGTCACAAGAGAGTTGTTTTCTTGATCTTATATTATAGGGACTTTGGTAGTGTGTGTTCTTTGATTTAGCAGACCCTAGGTTGAGTTTGTGTCTATGGAAACAATTCTGGAGCCTTCCAATCAAGGAACCCCTTTGCATGGGGATTCTCATCCTTTTCCTTGTTCTGGAAATATTGGTCCTCCTTACATTGCTACATTGAGTCTTCTTAGATTCACTATAGGGTTAACGGTATGGTTGTTTTCCACTCCAGTGATCCCAAATGCTTCTGGTGCCTAGAATGCAATCCCTCCACCTCAAGAACATCAACCTCCTATAGACCCTTTTACTTATTTACCTTTTGGGTATTCTTCCCTTTCTTCGCCCATTCCTGGTGAAAACAATGATGCTAGTAACTGGGAGGTTAAGAAGAAGAAGAAAAGGAAGAACAAGGAGAAGCAAAATAAGCATCAGGGCAACCAACCAACCACTGTTAATCATGTTGGGAGTGTTGATAATGTTGAGAACCCTAAGGACATAAGTCACAAACCGAAGTTCCCTCACAGGATTTGTAAGTGTGATCACCTTCTTAACCATTGCTCTGGTATTCCAAAGGTTTTATAAGTGTGGTCTTAGGGTTCCCAACAACCCGTGTCATCAGCCTTTGTAAGTCATGCTAGTGACGTTTTGTTGACCAATGATAATAAGGTTGGGGATAAAAAAGGTAAAGTCAAGTTTCCTTGTAAGTTATGCAAGGGAAGTCATCGTACTTACCATTTCCCTTGTATATAGGAGGCTTCACAATTGTTGTAAGACATTTTCATTGTTAAACAACAACCTTCAGTTGATTCCCAAGATTCCTCCCCTACCCAACCTTCAGTTGATGAAGTGGTCAATACGATTTGATCTTCGGCTGACCCCACTCTTCCCTTGGAGAGTAAATTGAATACGAATGATGTTTTCTTTGTCAGTTCAGACTGTTCTGGAAATGGGGACATCCTGTCCGTTTCAACAGAACCCCCTCCAAGTACTGAGGTCATTTCCTTTGATTGGAATAGTCTAGAAAAACCTCATCTTCCTTCGAGTATCCCTTTCCAGATAATTATGCAAGTTGTTTATAAGTACATATATTGCATTATCGTATATGAAGGGACCTATATTAGTATTTTATCCTCAACTGCTTGGAAATATTTAGGTTATCCCGAGCTTGTGTCAACTACTAATCATCTATTGGATTTTAATATAAGACCTAATGAACCTTTAGGGATCCTTCCTTAGCTTCCCATCACCTTAGGAGGGAAAACTGTCTGTATTGATGTCATGGTGGTCCAAGGCCCCTTGGATTTTAAGATTCTCCTTATACAGGACTATGTCTATGGTATGAAAGCTATAGTGTCCACACTCTTTCGAGTGATTCATTTTATCCATGATGGGACCATAGTTACCATCAATCAACTTTCGTTTGTTAGTTCTGATCATTATATGAATGATGACCATATGATCTCCTCAAATTTTCCTTACATTCAAGTGATTTCTCCCCTACCATAGGTGAATTATGTGGCATTATCTCCAATGCCTTCAATTGATAATGAGAAGGAGCTTCTCGATGTATTCCCATCTTCTTTGGATTTAGATCCGATAGTTGACATGGTAGCTCCTTCGCTAGGGACATTGGAGCGTATTTTCCCCCATGTTGATCCAAACGAGTTTATTGACATGTATTCCATCCAGAGCATTGTTATTCCATCTTATGAATACCTCTTGGAAGCCATGTTCAAGGTCCATGAGCATAGTTCATTTTATGTGTCAAGCTCTTAAAAAATGAAACAAATCAACATAGTTCACTTTCTATGTCAAACTCGTTAAAACTTGAAACAAATAACCATGAGCATAGTTCTCTTTCTGTGTCAAGATCATTAAAAAATAAAACAAATTATCATGAGCACAATTCATTTTATGTTTCAAGCTTGTTAAAAAATGAAATAGATACCCCTCCAATTGAGTCGAGTCTTCCACTATATCTAGTACTTGAAACTTCATTTCATCTTCCCATGTCAGTTAATCTTCTTTCTTCCTCCCTCTCTGGTGAAACTTTTCCTATTAGTATCCATGAGCCTAATCAGGTGCATAAGAAGAGTCATTAGATGAAACAAATCTTGGGGGGAATGTCTCCAACCTCTGGACATAATATTGGAGTTTGTTAGCAATTTCAGTTAACAGAAAGCAAATCAATGTATACTTGTCATTGATGGAAAGTACAATTGTGGTTGCAGTGGTGACAATAGAAATGAATAGCAGTGCAGCAATAATCGGGAGGAGAAGAGTCCGTGACCGTAGGATCTCATTCAAATTTCCTGGAAGAACGAGGGCCGTCAGATCTGTAGAAGTTTCGAGAGAGATAAGCCATCGGAGAATCGGGGATCGGGACTTTGAAATGTCCAGTTCACTCGATAACGAAAACCCGGAAATCGCGATATGCAATTTTGCGATCTGATCGCAGCCGTTAAAACAAGATTGAGATATGGACTATTGATTTTTCTCATCGGAGAATCGGGAATCGGAGTTTCACGAGTCTCATGAACAATGACAATGAAAACCTCAAAATCGCGATATGCGATTTCGCAATGTAATCACAGTCGTTGGATAAAGACTGCATCTGGACCGTTGAATCTCTGCATGGAGTGCGAGTACAGTTATGGTTGTGGAGATGACTCAGTGACCGTTAGACTCAAGAACAAGACCCAATCATCGTCGGATCAAAGACAACATACATGCCCTTTAAAGTACAAGGAGAAGTGGGAGTAATCGCGATGTGAAAAATCGCGAGATCTAATCTGAGCCGTCGAGCTAGAAGTGATCGAGACCGTTGATCCAACTCACGACAATAGACCACGTCAGCTAGGGACATGTGGCACAACCAGGGAATGACAAGTGTCAGGCAGATTCAACACTTCATGCACATGTAAGTCATGAATCAGAGTGACACGTGGCAGGATCTAACACGTGTCAAACCACGTGTGACGTCAGCAGAGGCATCGACGTTCGGGACTTTGAAATGACAAAGTCACTTTATATCGAAAGTCTCGAAATCTCGGAGGGATCGGGACCGCCCATCTGAGGGACAGGTGTCGAAGATCAAGGCGCCCTCGGCATTTTGTTCATCGGGAAATCGGGGATTCCATTGACAAGAGTTTTGTGCAAGTCAGAATCGCGATCCGCGAAACCCCGATAAGTGGGGGCCAGATGTCAGCACAGCAGTGAAGGAGGATGGTGGCGTAGTCGAGGCCAGCTGTCAGAGATAAGGATGTGGTCACGGAGTGACGGTCACATTGACCGGGAGCTAAGCTCAGGAGGGCTAGTGTATGAAAGGAGCCATCGGGAATCAGAGAATCGCGAGTCCGGAGGACTTGTGAATTTTGACATCGCAAATACCGAAATCGCGATGAGGAAATCCCGATTAGATCTGGACCGTTAGATCGAGTATTGATCGGAGGGATGATGTTCTTCTTCACATGTTAACGCTTCAGTTATGAATCCGTTAAGAGAAACGGACTGATAATGACAAATCGATTAGCGTTTCAGTTGCCAAGACAGATGTCATTGTATTACCGATTGAAAGGGGAAGTGGAATCGTCAAGGTAACTGGTATAAAAGAATATGAACGAGACTGAGTTGGTTTGATCATTCTGTATGGAAAAATATGAAATAGTAATAAAATGAAAATGAGCAGAGGTGTAGTAGGATATGAAGCAAATGCACAGAGCGAGATGAAATGGAGAGCAGAAGTAGAACAGAAGGACAGATAGAACATAACAGAAAAGGTGATGCAGAGCTGACCTGCTAAACAACCAGAAGAATAAAAGAATTGCAGAACAGTTTGTTGAAGATCAAATACAAAGAAAGATTGGTAAGAATTGATTTATCTGTATAATTGTATGTGTATTCATTATTTGATATTTTAAGGGTGGTTGGGAGGTGCTCGGGAGGACTGTAGTCCTCAGAAGTTCAAGTGGGTGCTTGAGCACATGAAGTTGTAGCTTCCATCTGGCTGCATCCAGAGAAACCAGGGTGGCAGGGTGGTGCTAGGGAGAATAGGTGTTCTCTATTATGCAGGTTGGAGCCTGTGTAGCGAGAAGTTGGTGCTTCCATCCAGTTGGTGCTGGAACTTTCAGGAAGTTGGTGCTTCCATCCAGTTGGTGCTGGAGTACTCAGGGAGTTGGTGCTTCCTTCTAGTGGGTGCTAGAGAAACCAGAGAGTTGGAGCTCTCAAACAAGTTGCAGCTTGTAAAACAGAGGTAGCAACCTCACATTGAGTTGGTGCTCAATTGTAAATGATGTACAGAACAAAAAAAACCTGCCTATCATTTCGAAGAAGAAGAGGTTTTCTCCCTTCATGGGTTTCCTCGTGAAAATCTGTCTCTGTGTGTATTTTATGTGTGACTGATGATCTTTACTTTTACTGTCCATATGCTGTATGTTGTTGATGACACATGAAGAAAGAGTAATAATGTTTTATAAGGTATAAAAATTTTTAAGCTCACATACAACTGATTCACCCCCCCCTCTCAGTTGTTTTAGTATTTCCAACAATTGGTATGAGAGCGGGTTCCTTTTATTTAAAGGTAGATCTGTAAGCTTAAACATGACAAGTCATGAAGGGACTTCAGCCTTTAAGCCCCCTCTGTTTGATGGAACAATTTTTTCCTTCTGGAAGATTAGAATGAGAACATATTTAATGGCCTTGGGTGCTAATGTTTGGGATGTAGTAGAGACTGGATATACAAAGCCTGTTGTGCTAGCCAACAAGGATGATAAGTTAGA